>OX459108.1:11347571-11515071 GCA_949775045.1 Metridium senile | reverse complement strand
AAAGGTGTAAAAACGATAGGAATAAAAGAAAAAGAAGGGGACGCAAGGGACAGAATTGACACATGGAAAAGAAAAACGTAAACTGGAAAGATAGGAATATAGTTCGTGAGTTTGTCAGCATAAGCATTGACACAATGAGAAAGGGAGAAATCAACAAAAGACGTAATGAATAATAGAAGAAAAAAGCATTAAACGGAAAAAAAAATTAAACGCTAATTGGATTTATTAGCACAATAGACAACACAATGTTAATTAGTGATAAAAAGGTTCTAACCACGAATTGCCATTTCGCTCCGTCCCTAAAACAATATTTATAATGACTTCAACCAAAAAATGAAGAAGAAAAAATATTTATACACAGATAATAGAAAAAATATCATGGTGTGGGAAAAGCGAGGCTCCAACTAATTGAGTGCACCTAAAAATAATATTGTAAAAAGCAAATATATAATATACATATAGACGACTTTCAGAAATGGCCGCCACTAATTATCATAATTTTTAAAATCAATGCCGGTTTTAAGAAAAAGAAAGCCATCGATCATCTGATAGACATTCACCATAACAATAGCTTGTGAAAGCTTTTGAAAAAAAGATTAAATTTGCAAGAAGCTATAAGAGTTTGAAAAATCAGAAAAAAAAACCCACCAAAACGATGCATCGAAGACCTCAGCAGAAAATTACATACAAATCTCTACATTTTTCATTGAGCATAACTTCTTTGGTATTTTAGCCAGAGCATCAAAACCTTCCAAACATGCCTATTTCAAGTGCTTCTTTCATATGACAGTGCTAAAATATTGAAATATTTCTTAACTTGAAAGATCATTTTCCGGTACATATTTTGGTATTTATGAAAGTGGTCTATATACAGACAGAGTGCAAACACATATGGATTCGGCCATCCAATTAACTCTGTAAACATAATTAAATTGGGTTACGAACACTTGGTCTAATGTTTGCTATTTAAAATTCAATTTGGTAAGATAGTTGCGAGTCCTTATAGGATCAAAAATATTTGAAAAAACCCTTGATACATGATTTTCCGGCTAATGCAACTGCGGGCATCATTATCACTTTCATATTCTGAATAACTATTGTTCAATTTTCTTGGCATGACACCTGAAACAAGGAATAGAAAGCGAAAGAAAGAAATAAAAGAAGAAAGAAAGAACGAACGAAAGAGAGAAAGAACGAACGAAAGAGAGGAAGAGAGAAAGAAAGAAAGAAAGAGAGAAGAAAGTAAAAAAAAGAGAGAAAGAACGAACGAAAGAGAGAAAGAGAGAGAGAAAGAGAAGGAGAGAAAGAGAAGGAGAGAAAGAACGAACGAAAGAGAGAAAGAGAAAAAGAGAGAATTGAAAGAGAGAAAGAAAGAAAGAGAGAAAGAAAATAATATAGTAATTGTATTGTTGTGAACAATACTATAATAAACATTTCCATCTGACAAAATTCCTAGCTATAAAACACGTATTATAAGTTTAGATAATATTCTTTTTCAAACAAAGTAATTTAAAAATAATAATAACAAAAATAAGTTAAAGATAAAAAAATTAAGTAGATTGTAGTACAAAGAAAAAAAACCCCATACATATCGTCTTTGTAGACATTCAGTAATAAGATAAGAATCGATCCTCATTTACAAATTACAGTATTTTCTTCTGAGCCTCTCTAGTGTAAATCAATTTTTAATTTCATGAATATACGTCTAGCTAGTTAATTGTAAATATACATTTTTACCCATTAGTTCTTGCCCCGTCCTTGCTCGCCTTTTTCTAATTTCAAATTGTATAGACTTGTAAATATTTCATCTTTATTTCAATGAATTGATTTTTTTCGAAGTTATTTTTTCGACCATTCTACGCGCGCGTTCAGTTTTCAACAAACTAATTTTTTCGATGATTCTCCGCATATTCAATATTCAATAAACTATTCCAATTTTTCAACTGATCAAATATTAACCAAAATCGTTACTAGCTAACAGTTATTTTCATTCTGGAAAATCTAGCTATACTAAGAAACATCGAATATGAAAAAAATAATAGCTCCTTACTGATTTTTTGCGATTGTTACCTTTTACAAATATGTTTTTAACTTTATTACATGGATTTTGCGCATTTGATGACGTTAATTAATTAATAGTTACTTGCGCAATACAAATATTAAAGGTTATAAAGTATTGAAATAGGACAATTAATATATTGATTCTCACATTGCAAAATGTGAAAGAACAACGATTCAACTCGCAGCACTGAACTTTCAATTTGAAATGACTAGTTATATTTCATATATAAAGTGTTTGCGCTCTAAAATCGGACGTATGATCGTTTCAGATGGAATTCAATACTAAAGCCCCGTGCAGGTGTAAAACATGGCTTAGTGTGTTGTGTAACTTATTGTTTTGTACTGGTATTGTTGGTTTGCTTTGGAAATCACTGCTCACTCATTACTACATTAGAAATACTTCTAAATAAAACCTATTCTATGTTCTTTTTATATTCAATTTGCTAGAAGATGTCACTGAAATCTTGAAGCCAAAAGCTTAAATGTTTAAAGTATCTGACAGATTATTATCATAACATTACACTCACGCAAAGTCATTCTTTTTTTCTTCTTCTTCTTTTGTATTATATTCATATATAGCTATCTAGTTTTTATTTCGGTTATTATACTTTAAAATTTAAGTCTTATAGTAAAGCGTTAGGAGAAGTAGCCAATTTTAGCGTCATATTGTATATTTATTATTCAGTAAGTTATTGTAATACTTTTGCTACAATTTAACACTGCTCAAATAAAGACATTCAAATGCCTTTCTTTGTCAAAGAAGAACGTGCTTTTAGAGCGAAAACTAGCCTTGAATCAGACATATTTCTGTTCGCTTGTATAAATGTACCTACATTTCTATTCAAAAGTAAAGCAATAAGTTAGAGGTCACTAGCCTGCTTGACCACTAGACACTGCATCGACCTCGTGAATCTAACATAAAAAAATCAAACTATTTTAATACACACAATGTATTTACAATGTACTTACCTAAATCAAGAGATACGAAGGCAAGGTATAGAAGGAAGATAGGCAGACTAGACGTGGAAGCCATCTTTGCTGTGGTGATCTAGAGGAGCGAGTGAGAAAAGCGCCCTGGTATCAGATGTACTATGCACCCTAGGGAGATAAGAAACCAAAGCGTGTAGCGACGTACAATTTATCTGATTAGTGGCGGTACATTTGATATTTGAGGGGGGAAGGGGGTGGTGTGATTGCAAGTTTACTAAATACACCCCCCTCCCCCTCCCCCACACACAAACATTGCACGATATTTCTTTATAAGTTCGCTCGATATTTTTTGACGCAATTCATGCTACTAATTTATTTAAGGAACGACAGCCTGCTTATTTCGATATTTTCGGATGATATATAATAAAACAAATAGAACAGTCTTTTCCATGCTCTGTTCAGTTATAAAGCACTCAGAAAGTGAAGAGAGCACTCAAGAAGTGAGGAGAAGCTTTCAGCTCGTGCTTCTCCCATCACTTCTTTCGTGCTCTCGTCACTTTCATCGTGCTTTATATTAAACTGAACAGAGCACGGAAAAGACTGTTCTATTTGTTAAATACAATTATTTCAACTGAATCGTTGTCGCGGCCGCAAATGTACGTGCATGCACTCCTCGCTCTGAAGCCTCCAATTGATGTCGGTAATATGAGCATAATTTGTGATAATGTTTATTTCATCGTCTACCACTGCAACAACTTGTTATAGTTAACAGCTAAATGTTAGCAATTTTCTCAGTTATCAGTTAAATTTGTCAGTTCTTTTGAGAACAAAGAAATATTTATTTTCAAATTTTTTAAGTAATGTTTAATAAACGAGCAGGAGTGTTTTATCAGGATTTAAAACCACGCGGCGAAGCCAAGTGGTTTTAAACCTGATAAAACACGATCTGCGAGTTTATTGAACGACTTCAAAAACTCCAACCTATATTTTGTGTTTTTGTAAAAAAAAAATCAAGGATTTGTGAAAGTTTGTTAGAGAAAATTAAGGTTAAAGTTTATGTAAATTAGGGTGAATCTATAACTTCAGTTCTAAAACTCATGAATAATTAATGAAGAGAAAACAAAGACAAAATCACTAGCGTGAAGGAGTTTGAAATCTGATGAAACACTTGCATAAAATTAGCCAACTTCGCTTTGAATTTCTCCAATAATTATCCAATAATTTGAGAAGTAATATCCAACACTCGAAAGAGTGATTCATCAGGTTTTCAAACACCTCAAAATGGGCCCAAAAAAACCCATTTTTCGATGTTTGAAAACCTGATGAAACACTCTTTCTCGTGTTTGATATATTACTTAAAACACTCACGGTTACGATTTCTTTTGAAAATTTCTCATTAATTATTAATGAGTTTTTAAATTGAAAACAAAGAAATATCAGCTAACCTGTATCCTAAAAAGACATAGAGGATATTACATGGGCGCACGGAGATATGAATTTTATCTTCGAGTGTTGTTAAGATATCCCACGAGTGAGCGCAGCGAATGAGTGGGATATCTTTTCAACACGAGAAGATGAAATTCATATCTCCAAGCGCACATGTAATGTTCTGTTTATTATATAACAGATTGAAGAAAATTTTTTTTTTTTTTTGAAAGTTGATTGGTTGAGAGTGATATCACACATGTGCGATATCAATGATATCTTCATGACTAGGATAGGCTTTTTATCTAGTTGATATCACTCGGTATATCACTATATGTTATATAATAAATATATATATATAAACTCAATAGGATGTATAAAATCGTTCGTGCCATGAATTTTTGAAATGACTTCTGGTACCTTTCGAGGTGACGAGGCTAAACTCGGCTGCGGGAGGGTTGGTTTTGATCATTCCCGCTGGACGTGCATATAAAGATACTCTCCTCCGGGCACAACATAACATTAACCACGTCCTTTACAAACTAGCCTGCGATGCCAGCGGTCTTTTCCTTTTTTCTTTTTTTTTTTTTCTCTCCCTTTTTCTTCTCTCCCAAATCACACAGACAGCCAGCAACGTAGGCTATTTACAAACACGACTTCTCATAGTTATACTGCGCATGTATGTTGAAAACGGTCCGTACGATAATTCTAATGCGCTATATAAGCACCACATTACATAGCCTGCATGCGAGCAGAGATTTCTTTCTCTCAGTACCGATGTCTTTCCTCGTCGTTCTATATAGGTCAGAGAGAAAGAAATCTCTGCTCGCACGGTACACATTACATATTGTACATTACATTACGTTACATTAAAAAAAACCTAACTATATTAACTGCATTTGAGCTCAATGCTTCATGTTTAGAGGTTTTGAAGCGGTAGAATGCTCAGATAAATAGCTGAAAAAAGCAAAGTGTTCTCACTGTATAAAACAAAACTTACCTTCCTAGCTAGACTTCCTACACTTCGCCGCGCCTTGCTGAGGACGGTTTGCTGACATTCCGCCCTATTAAAAGAGGTCGTGTTTCATTATGATGATCCTGCATGTGAAAGATAATCACGTTTAGAAAACAAGAATCCAGTGCACTTGACAATGAACAAACATAGATTTATTGACAAGGAATGATTAGTTTAACATAAGAAAACAAAATTCAATCCAAGGAAATATTAAGTATCGACATTTAATGAATAGTCAAAATACCTGAGTTTTAATTCTTAAAACAAAACTTATCACGGATACAGTTAGTTCTAACTAACTACGTTGCAGAAGACATCTTACTTTTAGTAAAGTTAAGGTGGATCACTATAGTTTTCGGAAAGCCACACAAGGCCGTTTTAAACGTCGTTTTGACAAACTTCCCAATTTTCGATTGACCTGAAACTTTTACAGATTATCAGTCTTAGACTGAAAATTAAAATAACATACTTTCTTTATAGATTTGTATTTTAATAGCAGCGATATACAGGAAAAACGGAAATCAGTTGCGCTTGAATTGTAGACGAACGCGATGAGATCTCGAAAAGCGGCTACCACCACAGTAAATTACAACACTAGGCACCCAAAATATCAAAGAATTAAAGAAATCTGTATGTTTGATTTCGAGAAAATTACAGATATATTTTGTACTTTGTAGTTTTGAGTGTTAGAAGGAATCACTCAATGTGTGGCAATGTGACTTACAATAACTGAACAAAGAGCGCTCAAAAACCGTCAAAACCTTCCCTGTACATATATCTCTTTAGTTACTAAGTTTGGGACAATAAATCGTTCACAGCATTGAGAAATTATTTTTTTTCTTAGAGATGTTAGAGCTTGACTTCAAGCGAAAACACATCACTGTTGCGCTTTTCTAGAAATATTCAAAACAGCCGTTTACATTTTTCTGTAAAATTCACAAACTCTTCTCCAAAGTACTAGAAATGCTATACTGAAGTTTCATAATAATTGAGGCATTTAAACGTGGTAAAAAAATTAAACTTGGATATCTTAACGAAGTCGACTCGTTCGGATGTTCACGGCCGCTAATGATGCAAATCTGCGTTACATGCTGGAGTCACGACGCAATACACCGTGACGGTTTTGTTTGAGTTATTACTTCCGGCGATAAAAGAAAGAGCCAGGGAAGGGAGGGGAGGGCTGAAGCTGAGTTGGTTTACCCTCATAGAAATAAATGGAAAAAAGCAACGACTTAAGATGATTAATTTTGTTTTTAATGCTTCTTTCTTCTTAAGATATTTGAATTACGTGGCAATCAAAAAAACTAATCTTCAGTTAATTTGTACAATGCTTGTACTAAATCCACAAAACATATAGCACTTTATGATAATAAATTTCGCAAATTTCTTCATTCCATTGTTCTTTTGTTAGTTGTGACTTTTTATTCGCAGGTATTTTGAGAGAAAAACTAATTTGCAATTCATTTCACAAATTCAACTGGCACAAAGGAATGTATCACTACATGCAGTCAGATGTAATCAAAAGAACAATGGAATGAAGCAATTAGCGAAATTTATTTTTATCGCCGGAAGTAATAACTCAACCAAAACCGTCACGGTGTATTGCGTCGTGACTCCAGAATGTAACGCAGATTTGCATCATTAGAGGCCGTGAACAGCCGAACGAGTCGGCTTCGTTAAGATATCCAAGTTTAATTTTTTTTACCACGTTTAAATGACTGAATTGAAATGAAGCTTCAGGATAGCATTTCTAGTACTTTGGAGAAGAGTTTGTGAATTTTACAGAAAAATGTAAACGACAGTTTTGAATATTTCTAGAAAAGCGCAACAGTGATGTGTTTTCGCTTGAAGTCAAGCTCTAACATCTCTAAGAAAAAAAATAATTTCTCAATGCTGTGAACGATTTATTGTCCCAAACTTAGTAACTAAAGAGATATATGTACAGGGAAGGTTTTGACGGTTTTTGAGCGCTCTTTGTTCAGTTATTGTAAGTCACATTGCCACACATTGAGTGATTCCTTCTAACACTCAAAACTACAAAGTACAAAATATATCTGTAATTTTCTCGAAATCAAACATACAGATTTCTTTAATTCTTTGATATTTTGAGTGCCTAATGTTGTAGTTTATAGTGGTGGTAGCCGCTTTTCGAGATCTCATCGCGTTCGTCTACAATTTAAGCGCAACTGATTTCCGTTTTTCCTGTATATCACTGCTATTAAAATACAAATCTAAAAACAAAGTATATTGTTTTAAATTTCAGTCTAAGACTGATAATCTGTAAAAGTTTCAGGTCAATCGAAAATTGGGAAGTTTGTCAAAACGACGTTTATAACGGCCTTGTGTGGCTTTCCGAAAACTATAGTGATCCACCTTAAGTCAGCATTTTTTACGGTGTTACAAATTTCATTATATTGCCCATCGTTTAAATAAAAACACCGACGCAGCCTGTACTAGTTTACTCGCTAGTTTCATTCTATTACCTATATCCGTTTCAGTATATCAAACACCGACGCAGCCTATACTAGTTATACTCGCTAGTTTCATTCTATTACCTATATCCGACGCAGCCTATACTAGTTTACTTGCTAGTTTCATTTTATTATGCTATCGTTTATATCAAACACCGACGCAGCCTATACTAGTTTACTCGCTAGTTTCATTCTATATTACCTATATCCGACGCAGCCTATACTAGTTTACTTGCTAGTTTCATTCTATTATGCTATCGTTTATATCAAACACCGACGCAGCCTATACTAGTTTACTCGCTAGTTTCCATTTATCACGTATACAGTCATCTTCCGTTGCAGAAGACATCTGGGGCCGGTTGTACGTCGAAGCTAGGGTGAATCCTTATCCAACGGATATAATCTATAAAAAACCTATGCAGTGGATAACTTTTATCCGCGGATAACTTTATCCACCCTTCGTACAACCGGCCACTGCAAGTGTGGGTATAGCTTTGGAGTAGGCCAAGGGAAGAGTTTCAGGACAGTTTCTAGCTAACGTTATAGCCGGGTGAGGCACTAAAAGTAAAGTAAAGTTTGTATCCTCCGTGTAACGGCTAGCCGTTGGGAGTAGCTGGTCTGGCCCAAACGTCCAGCCAGCTATGAAATTGTTCCTTCTTCATCATCATTGACCTGATCTGGCCTCTGTCGAGGCCCGTCCATTTTTCTAATTTTAGCCAGCGATCGTGTGAGTATTTACGTTGGTTTTTGGCGAAGAGTATCTGCTTCTGTGGCATGAAATTTTCCATGCGGACCACATGACCGAGCCAACGCATCGTTTGTTTCCGGATGAAAACGTCAAGACGACCAGCACCGGTGATGCGGTAGATGTCATCGTTGTTGTAGATGTATGCGTAGTCCCACTCTTGTTTACTGATGCGCTGGTTATAAGCTCGTAGTGATTCCTTCTTGTTGCGCGTGGGTGGGCTGTTGCGCCTCTTGTGGCCTCCTTTTATCATACTTCGTAGCATTTTGCGCCACACTACCTCTAAGCTGGCCAAATTCTTCTCGCTAATATCCCATGTATGTGCGGTGTACGTGAGGCGCGATCGACAATAGGCCTGTAGGAAGTTACGTCGAATACCCATTTTTATGCGGTGGTCAGTCAAAACGCGTTTAAGTTCACTGTACTTGCCCCATGCAGCAGCTATGCGCTGTGCGGTCATAGCTGTGTCGTTGTTCGGGTCAATGTTCACGCCCAAGTACTTGAACACTTTGGAATTCTTGATCTTTGTCCCGTTAAGCTCTATCAGATTTTCCTCCTCGTAGTCTGTTGAGTTGACAACCTGCGTTTCGGTCTTCTTCACTGATAACACAAGACCGTATTCTACCAGGGTGTCGTTGATGATGTAAATTGCTACTTGAATGGCCGACTTGGTGCTGAATAGGAAGGCAGCATCGTCTGCATATAAGATCTTCTTGATCCAAGTGTGACCATTGGCATGGCATGTTGTCCGTTGTGTTCTATTTGTACATTCTCCTGGGATGCAGTACTCAAAGTGAATGCCGTACGCTATGCCAAGTTGGTTGGTTAGGCGACTGTCGATAATGCGTGCTACAAAATCAAGGTATACATTAAAGAGAAGGGGTGACTCAATACCACCCTGCCGGCACCCCTCTTGTATGTTGATCTTGGTATTGTGTCCTTTGATGGTGGCGGTAGTTCCTGTGTATATAGCTTTTATGAGGTCGATTAACTTGTGGCACTTAAAGCGTTTGTATAGTAGGTAGAAAAGGAGTTTCCTTGGTAGTTTATCATACGCAGCCGTTAGGTCGACATACAGGATGTAGATTTGTTCGTTGTATTTGGTGATACACTCATGGAGTATATGTACTGCGTCTGCACATGATGAGTTGCGCCTGAATCCACATTGTGACCAGTCGAGTAATTTGTTATAGGCGACCTCTAGTCGCTTGCAGATCAGCATCGGTAGTAACCGGCTCAACGTACTGGTCACACTCAGTGGCCTATAGTTGGCGGGATCACAGTGTGCGCCTTTTTTATAAAGTGCTGTTATCTTGCTTACGCACCAAACTGCTGGAACCTGAACGCACTGCCAAATCATCGCAAAGAGGAGCACGAGCCATTGTACGAGTTTTACCGCATCAGCACCATACTTTATCTGTTCGTTTTTTAGGCGGTCACCAGCGCCCTCGCATCGTCCATTCTTCATCATTCTGATAGTCTCCCCTATTTCTTTAGGTCCCGGTGCAGTTTCGTTGATGTTATCTTGGGCCTCCAGTCCTTCTTTTACAAAGTCCAGTTCTTCAGCATTGACCAGGTCGGTCGGTATCGGGATGTCTCCTCTGTCCTGAAAGTGTTTTGTGAAGTGCTCCGAAAGAGCAGCCTTACTACACCCGACGACCCCGTTGTTGTGCATACCACTGGCCATTTTTCGTGCCGCCTTGAACTCCTGAGATACTTTTTTTTCTTCATGTAGGGTGTTGATTTCGTCGCTTTTACGGCCATAGTATTCATCCATTAGGGCTTTTCTTTTGGCCCGTAATTTTCCTTGGAGCTGTTTGCGTTCTACAGTGCCCGCGGCAGATTGTCTCACCCGGATGCTGAGTTCTTTTAGCGCATCGTCTTCCCACGGTTTGTTTATGGGTGCATGGGTGATTTGAGGGCAGACTACTGTGGTGGTATGCTGCACTGCTTCGACTATATAGTCGCAGATATCGTCAACATTATTGGCATCTTCCACATCGCCCAGCTGTTCATTCAGTGTTTCCACATACTCCTTTAGCTTATCTGGGTCATCCATTAGGCACGTAAGGTTGATTCGTGCGCGTGTATGTTTGCGTGGTAGGAATCGTTTTATCGCTGCCTTAGACTTTGGTATCCTGAGTTTCATTTCGAGCGCTGCGTGGTCTGTATCAAAGATGCCGTCCATGTTGCCTCTTCTTGCGCGTATATTGGTTACCATCTTTGATATGAAGCCACAGGTTAGGAAGTAATCTAGACGTTTCCAAACGTTCTTACCTACATTGCTCCGCCAGGTGCATAGGTGGATTTGGCGTACACGGTGGCGAGTGTTTTCGATTTTCAGCCAGTTAGCCTCTGCGAAGTTTAGAAGGCGCTCTCCGTTGTCATCACTATTGGTGTATTTTTCGAGATGGAAACTACCAACACACCTATAGTTGCCGGTCGTCGCTGAGCCAATCGTGCTATTAAAGTCACCGCCGATGATTATCTTGTAGCTCTTTTTTAACGTTGTTATATGATTCTTCAGTTCTCGCCAGAACAGATCTTTTTGCGAATCCTTGGCCTCGTTTGTGGGGGAGTAGACGGAGACAATGTTCAAGCGTAGGTTGTCAACAATCGCTTGCATAGATATTATTCGCGGTGACACAAACTGCACATCCTCCACCTTGACGTCGCTAGTCACCATGATCGCAACACCTTGCTCACACCGTTTCTTCTGGCCTGAGTAGTACAGTTTATACCCGTCGATCTCCAGCATTCCAGAGCCAGGTCGCCTTACTTCCTGCATCAGTGTGATTTTGTATCGTAGTTTGTTGGCCTCAGCCACAATTTGACCCAGTTTGATATCGTGTTTCGGTCCCAGTGTACGTATATTGATGGTGGTTATCGTCGTTAGCCCATTGCTGTTTGGGATTTGTGGAGTGTTTACTTGGCTGGCTTCTTTCCTTTTTTCTGTCATCATGTTATCATCAATGATGATTGTCATGCTAAATTTCTTCAGTGTTAGATTACGAGGAGAGGGTTACTGAATCCCACCTGCCTCTAGGGCGATATTACTCGCTCACGTGTACTGTACAACTTTGGTACTCAATCCAGGGTGTAGGTAGCCCGTTTCATAGAGCAACCAGAATCTGGTAGGGCTGGACCTAGTTGTAACCTTATCGTACACGACACACCCCTTCACTAAGGGGTGAAGGTAATGGACATGTCATACTATAGTCGTAACTCTTCAGGGGCCGGTTGTACGAGGGGTGAATAGGGCTATCCACCGGATAAATCCTTATCCAGCGGATAAAATCTATAAAAAATCCTATGCATTGGATAACTTTTATCCGCGGATAACTTTATCCACCCTTCGTACAACCGGCCCCAGGAGGTTAAATCAACTATTTGCATTTGACGTTTTTGCGATAACGCTGGAACATTTTCGACATTTATTTTGGAAATCTTGTGTATTTTGGAACAAAAGATGTACGAATTCCTTTGTGATATTTTAAGATTAATGTGTAAACATAGCAAAAACAATTGTTTTCGGGAAGAGGCATGCTTACTTTTGGCCGTGGGAAGACAAGTACAGTTGCTAGAGAACGAGTACAAAATGCGTACACGTTTTTATGTTAAACCATTTCAAGGTATATATTAGCGAGCGAATAAAAGCGACCACTCGAATGCAACTTGGTCCCTCTAGATCTATTAGAGCGTTTTCACATAACGCATTTAGTATGCTAATGAGTAAAATAACATGCTAATGAACTTCGAGTTGGGGCATATACACATTTAGCGCAAATAAATATGGCAATCTCGTTTATCGTTCTATCTAATAAATGCTCATTATAACACATCATCCATGCAGTTCTGATACTTTGTCTCTTAATGTTTGACATATTTATGCAAGCAATTTGTGATCAATGTGTTGTCGGCCGTGCGAAGCTCGTATTTTAATCATTACAGCACACCTATAAGAGCCTGTTTACATTGAAATAGGGTCACCCTCCTACGATGGTCACCCTATACCAGAAGGGACAAAACATAGCCCTCCTTTACATGAAAACTCGACAAGGGTCACCCCGGGGGTAGGGCTAAGTCGTTAAGCTTCGTAAACAACAAAATGGCGGGCAAGCGTTTTCTTTTGGCGCTAAATTCAGTTTCCCTCTCTTTAGCATCCTTGTCTGCGGTTTTTCACTGCTATTTGGCGCGCGAAATGCGTTATTTAACGTCATTTGATGCAATTCGAGATAGCTCTAGCTCCCCCTAGGACTGTTCTGGATCCTGGGGCCGGGTGCCTGTGCTACCACTGCAACAACTTGTTATGGTCTTATAACACAAACACGCACAACCGAAATATCTAGATGCTATGAATAAATCGACAACACAAGAAGAAATACCGACATCCTTTGCAGGCTTCAGAGCGAGGACTGTGGCTTTGTTTGCGACAACGATCTTTGAAATAGGTGTATATATAGCGATCGTCATATGAGGTATCTTTTATAGCGCAAGCTTATAAACACCGTCCGCGTCAAGCCCTTTTAGAGTAACGATTTGCAACGACTTTTTTCGTGATACGCCGTTGCGCGAATGTAACAGCTTCAACGTTCTTTCACGCAACGCATACCCAGAATGCCGTGTAACTGCTCTCATAGAAGCGAGGCAAACGCACGCGGACTGGAGAAGATGTTGTTGCTTTAAAAAAATCGCTAAAAATCGTACCGTGTGTTACATGTTGATTTTCGAACGAAAGTTGCGCGAAAAGTCGACTCGTGTAAACATCTGTATTAAAAATCGACGAATTGGTATCGCGAAAAATCGTAATTGCAAATCGTCTCGTGTAACAACGCCTTACAGCGCGACGCACCTTACCGTGGCCACCCAATTAAAGTTTTGTACAAGTTAGCTTCGCGTTCAAAAGTTACTCTTTCCAAATTATTTGCTACACCTTTTCAAATTTAAACATCTTGAGATGATGTTTTTCAGCCGCTTATAAACTTCACTCTTGTTTTCGCTCTGGACATTTCAAAGTGTTTACTGTTTGACACTCGGCGTGTCTTTTATATTAAGGTCAAATTCTCGCTTTATGATTAATTAACTTGTACAAAACTTTAATTAGGTGGCCACGGGTCATACTCGTCGGTGATTTTCAAAAGAAAACATATAAGAGATTGTGGATATCCTTTTAAAGCGCGACGCAACCTTACCGTACGGTAAGGTGCGTCGCGCTTTAAAAGGATATCCACAATCTCTTATATGTTTTCTTTTGAAAATCACCGACGAGTATGACCCCGATCATTCATTTCTCTATCAAGACACAACAACATTGTGTTTGATATCTTTTGTCCAAACTCTATAGATCCAGTATAAGACAATTTACTACGAAAGATACGAGCCATGTAGGACACAGAACATATATACTTACCAAACATAAATATAATGGGCCAATTCGATCACCATCTGATTCAGGTTTTTACCAATTATATCTGGAAATTATAACCAAATTCGATAAAAGCATGTTAGCATATATATACCCGAATGATACTTGATGTTCAGTAAATATAAACACAGCCAGGTACCTACCTGCTATAGTAATAATAGGTTGACATGGTGAATGACACCTCGTAAGATTATCGCCTTCAATAAATGAAAGGGTGAATGGAAGTACAGTGTCTCTCTGGTAAGCGACCACCCTCGAACCAGAAGAAAGTGGTCGCTTACGCGAGATGGTCGCTATATAACAAGAAAATTAACACAGGAAGCCCAAACTACGAGAGCCCGATCACATGAAATGGTGAATGGTGAATGGAAGTACACAGTTGTCTCTCTCGTAAGCGACCACCCTCGAACCAGAAGGTGGTCGCTTACGGGAGATGGTCGCTATATAACAAGAAAATTAACACAGGAAGCCCAAACTACGAGAGCCCGATCACATGAAATGGTGAATGGTGAATGGAAGTACAGTTGTCTCTCTCGTAAGCGACCACCCTCGAACCAGAAGAAGGTGGTCGCTTACGGGAGATGGTCGCTAACAAGAAAATTAACACAGGAAGCCCAAACCACGAGAGCCCGATCACATTAAGCCCAAACCATGCGTAATTTGTAACACGTCCGGAATTATCAACGAATTTCAAAATTTGATCTTAACTCTGTTATATTTTTCCGCCACGGTATCTATAAGATGTTTTATGTATTGTTTCCAAAAGCCAGCAGTCTAGACGGTCGCTTACGAGGAAAAATCGAAAAAAGTCAAAACTTGAACGTGGTCGCGGTCGCTTACGAGAGAGCTTTATTACAGAGTTGATGAGAAATAAAACGGGAAATTTAAATAGTGGTCGCTTACAGGAAATTATCGCTTACGAAAGTATGTAGTCGTTCAGAGAGAGTCATGCAACTGTAGAAAGCTCCCCATCCATTTCAGGCTAGCATTAAAATCCCATTGAATATCCCATTAAATGAATGAATGGATAAAAGAAATTCGTAAATATGTCAATGAATTAAATAACTGTGGCAATATCAATTCTTATTACTAATCAGTTTCTTATAATTGAGATAAAGTGCTTATGAGAATTATGATGAATGAATGAAAATTAATAGAAGAGTTTATCGATATCTGAAATAGGAAAAGCACTTATATTTAGCGACTGTAGTTCCTTCGGCAAAAACTAAGCCGACCTCCAGGACGCCGACGGTGCGCTTTTCCCCTTTCCTCTCTCCATCAATGCTCCGTTTACAGGTAAAATATAAATCAAAAACTTAGAATTTATTCCAAAATATCTTTATAAACAACAAGAGAGTAATAATAATAAATTACGACAATTACAAATACATACAATGTTAAATCAAGGTGCGCATGCGTACAACCATCTGCGACACCGTTAATTTCAATATACACCTATTTCAAAAATTGTTGTCGCAAACAAAGCCACAGTCCACACTCTGAAGCCTGCAAAGGATGTCGGTATTTCTTCTCTTTTTATTGATTTATCCATAGCATATTTTGGTTGTACGTGTTTATGTTATGTGATCATAACAAGTTGTTGTTGTGGTAGATATAAATATAAATATTTATTTAAAAAAAGTGTACTAAATCACAAATTATGTCCATATAACTGACATCCTTTGCAGGCTTCAGAGTGTGGACTGTAGTTTCGGCTGCGACAAAGACTTTTGAAATAGGTGCATATCAATCTCGTCCCCATTCGCCGCTAGCTCTTACTGCGCATGTTCAGGCTCGACGAGCTCGTCGAGAATGCGCAGTAAGAGCTAGCGGTGAATGGGGACGAGATTGAACATATATCAGTTTAAAAACTCGAAAATATATTCCAAAAACCTTTTACAAACAGCAAAATAAAAACACGACACTCGCAGTTTTAAATAATACTTTACACTTGTTATATATACCTGTGGAAAATATTAGATAGAATGATATTAACATTACCAGTAAAGACAATTATAGCCTCGAATTAACATTTGCCTTTTGTGTCTAGAATTGAAAAAAAAAAGCTGGGAAAAAAGACTATTCAACTTTTATTATTTCTCAAATGTGACTAAAACTATTTACGGTAACTTATACAATTCTTCACATTCAAAATTACAAGTGCAAATCATACAAGACCTTTATAAATTTTTACACCAATAAAGCGACCGTATATTTAGTGAGAATGGTCGGTATATTGAGGTCATTTCAATGTATCTAATGTATTAGAAGTTCACAATGTGCTTTTATACAAAAACTTATATTACGGGACCATATGGTCAGAAAGGTTACAGTTGTTAGTACACGATTCAGATTTCTATTTTAAAATTGCTTTTGTTTACGTTTGTCTTAACCCCTATTAAGCGACCATCTGGTCAGGGCGATCGCCTAAGAGAGGTTTTACATACAGTTTTACAAGTCTTAACCCCTATCAAGCAGTATTCTACTGAAGGAGGTCGTTTAAGAAAGGTTTTACAATATCGTACAATAGGCCATTTTCACGTTTGCGTCATTTTACTAACAGTACCAGAATGCACTACGATTTTAAATGTTCAGATTTTTGTGAATAGTTAAGGATTGGCACGAGTTTCTTTGTTTTCATAAAAGAAAGTTGACAAAGTATGCTGGAATCAATTAAAAATGATTGGGACATTTTTATGACCGTTTTTGTTTGAGGTTTAAAAAATGTACAAAATAAAAAATATTGGCAACCCCATCCCCCCCCCCCCCCCCCCCCCTCCAAAAAGCAATCTTGATTGGCCTTTCTCATGAGAACAATTTCACATTGCAAAAAACTCAACATTGATTCGTGGAAGAAGGGGCGGGGGGGAGGGGGGGGGACGTATACTTTTTTACTCTAAAAACTGGGTAATGTCCCAAGGTATTTTGCACATGATAGTGGTTTTGGAAGTATATAACGCTATAAGGGACAGTATACACAATGCGAAAAGTTGCTGCACTGACTGGCTGAAGCGACATATTCGTTCGTGTGACACTTTTAATGTTTGTTGCAATATTTCTCCCCGCGAAACAATGAAAATGGCCCATTGAAATACCTAAATTATAATACAATTCTACGATGTTTCATTTTGTAGTTATGATTCAGAGGGTGATTCGCTCACTTCCGTCGGTTCATTCTTTTCATCCTCCTTACTTACTTCGGTATTTTCTGACTCTGGAGATTGATTTGAATCACTTTCGGGTTTTTCCTCACTATGTGTTTCGCCATCTGTTTGCTGGTTATTAACGGGGGTTTCCTCATTATGTGACTCTCTGTTTTCTTGTTGCCCATTATTAACCGTTTCCCCATCATTTTTTAATTCTTCTTCTTGGACGTGGTCTCCACCATTTTGAATTTCAGCGCCAACGGGTTCTCCTCTTTTTCTTTGTTCTTGGTCATTGCTTGGTACTTGATCTGTGTTTATGGGTTCTTTTGAACTGTCACTGCT
The DNA here is from genome assembly GCA_949775045.1 of Metridium senile. Taxonomy (NCBI): domain Eukaryota; kingdom Metazoa; phylum Cnidaria; class Anthozoa; order Actiniaria; family Metridiidae; genus Metridium; species Metridium senile. Next base: position 11,497,511 of record OX459108.1, on the reverse strand, counting down.
ATTTGTATCGACAGTTCTTTCATTAGAATTGTCGTTATTCGTAGAGGATGAGCCTACGGTTTCTGGTTTTTCTGGTAAACTACTTTCCTGATTTGAAGAATCATAAGAAAATTAGTTTAGTGTGAATTAGTATGTTTTGTAGGCAGTGGCCAGTTGTACTAGGCCTTTATAAAGTTATCCACTGATAAGAGTTCTCCAGTGTATAAAATGTGTAAAGGTTTTAGCCGTTGGATAGGAATTTAACAAGCCAACAAACAAACTTGTAAAAAATAAATAAAATCAAACAGACGTAAACAAACAGAAAAACAAACGAAAAAGCCAACAAAGAAACTTGTAACAAACGAACAGACAAAAACATAATTAATCAGGCAGTCAAAAACAAACACACAAACATACAAACAGATGGACAAATAAACAGATAGACAAACAAACCAACAAACCAACCAACAAATAAACAAACAAACAAATAGACAAACAAACAAACAAACAAACAAATAGACAAACAAACAAACAAATAGACAAACATACAAACAAATAGACAGACAAACATACATACAAATAGACAAACAAACAGATGGACAAATAAACAGATATGCAAACAAACCAACAAACAAATAGACAAATAGACAAACAAATAGACAAACAAATAGACAAACAAACAAACAAACAACAGACAAACAAACAGACGAACAAACATACAAACAACAGACAAACAAACAAACAAACAACAGACAAACAAACAGATGGACAAATAAACAGATAGACAAACAAACCAACAAACAAATAGACAAACAAACAAACAAACAACAGACAAACAAACAAACAAACAACAGACAAACAAACAAACAAACAAACAGATGGACAAATAAACAGATAGACAAACAAACCAACAAACAAATAGACAAATAAATAGACAAACAAATAGACAAACAAATAGACAAACAAACAAACAAATAGACAGACAAACAAACAAACAAATAGACAGAAAAACAAACAAATAGACAGACAAACAAACAAATAGACAGACAAACAAACAAATAGACAAACAAACCAACAAACAAACAAATAGACAAACAAACCAACAAACAGATAGACAAACAAACAAACAAACAAACAAATAGACAAACAAACAAACAAACAGATAGACAAACAAACAAACAAACAAATAGACAAACATACAAATAGACAAACAAACAAATAGACAAACAAAACAAATAGACAAACATACAAACAAATAGACAAACATACAAACAGATAGTCAAACAAACAAACAAATAGACAAACATACAAACAGATAGTCAAACAAACAAACAAATAGACAAACAAACACACAAATAGACAAACAAATAGACAAACAAACAAACAAATAGACAAACAAACAAACAAATAGACAAACAAACAAACAAATAGACAAACATACAAACAGATAGCCAAACAAACAAGTAATAAAACAAACATAAGCAAACTAAAAAAATTGCACTAGTCAAATGAAAAAATTAATCTGTATACCTTATTTTCTTGTATGACTCCTTTTTGCATTGCCCTACAAAGGTTTTCTAGTTTTGAATTCTTTGCTGTTAGTGTTTGGATCTGTGTCTCCATACTCGATCGCTGTTATCAAACATGAAAGAAACAGGTAAGTTATAGCTAAGAGTACTAAAGTGTGATGTCACGAAAAAAATAAATTTTGGCTTTAACACTTTTTGGTTGCCAATTTCGATGGAAAATCAAAATTGACGTTCGCACTCCAAAAGTGACGAGAATTGGTCAAATAGCAGCTGAGATGGCTACTTGAATATATAATTTCCCCATACAAATCACTGTAATTTTACCCTGGGTTCCAGAGACTCTAGAGGAGATTGGGACGAGACCCCCGTTGGGGAGCTCCCCGCCGGGGGTCTCGCCCCAATCCTCTCTAGAGCCTCTGGAACTCAGGGTACTGTAATTTACTATCTGTTAGAAAATACAGTGTTTTGTATGGGGAAATTATATATTCAAGTGGCCATATCTCAGCTGCTATTAAACGAATTTTGGTCAAATTTGCTACGTGAACATCTTTTGTAATTGCCCATCAAAATTGAGAACCAAAAATATGATTTAGTGAAAATATTTGTTTATGACGTCATCACTTAAGTTCTCTATTGCAGCCGGCTTATATGTGTCTTGATTTAATGTTACCTCTTCTAGCATGGCTAGCAGTGATCTATTGGTATTGTCTGATCTTGATTTCAAAATCTTGTTTTCCTTCTCTAATTTCTTGATAGTTTTCGACATCTAAACAAGAAAAATAAAGCATTATTACAGGTAATAGGTACTTTATTAATTCTCCTCAAAGGCTTTTCAGAAACAATTTACAAAATATACAAATATAAGAAATTATTTACAATGAATAAACATTTTTATCTATTGTGAAATAACTAACAATAGTCTCCCTCACAGTCCTTTTTAGTTTTGGGCTTCCTGTATTGCTGGGGAGGGACACAGAAAGCCCAGCACTAAAAATGGCTGCAAGGGAGACTAGTCCTGCCAAGTATATTGTATCAATGAACCAGATACATAAATTTGACATTTATAAAAATGTCAATACATTTATTGTACTTTTATGGTGCCAAAAATAGTGGATCCTTCTCCGTTTATTGAAAAGCTACTAATGTATGCTTTGTTATAGCCTTCTCCGCAGGCAACTCCTGAGTCTGAAAGAGTGAAATTGGGGTTCCTATTTTAAAAATTCGAAGGACGCCAAAGCCTGGTGATGAGGCCTCTCCCTCCTTCAGTCATTTTTGCCATATGCCACAGGAAGCCCATGTCCTTTTATTCTTTTTTCTGCCTAAGAGATGCCTGCAGAGGAGGCTATCTTTGTTACAATACAATAATATAGTTTATTAATTTCTCCCTAAAGGGATTTTCAGAATTAATTTACATATAATTTATATATAGTTTATATAAATATGAGATAAATTTATCAATTATGACCTTGTTTTCCATATCTCTTCTCTTACACTCCTCTTAAATTGCACAAGTGACGGCGAATTCCTAGTAGTGACAGATTATTCCACGATTTCAGAGCCCTATACTGAAAATTACGCTGTGCTACAGCTGTTCTACACAAGGGTAGACTGAGATGATCTTTGTGCCTGGTATTATATTTATGTGTATCGGAACGCTTACAAAGTGTAGAACTCAAATAAGTTGGTGCTAGACAGTTAATACATTTAACTTCATTCATAGTTTAACTTGAGTCTTTTGTTGTTTCTATTGCATTATGTAGATGTGTCCGGTATGCTGAGTACAAGGAATTAACCCACATTGTTTGATCTGCACCATATTTTCAACATAATTAATTTCATTTTGTTACTACCTTGTCCATTTCTGTCTTGAATGTAGCAAAAACTTCATTACTTTTGTTCAATGTTGATTGGAAGTCATCAAATCGTTCTGTGTACATAGCCAACTGAAAGAAAAACAACAAATATTATAAATATAAATAAAAAAACAACATCACTCAAAAGTGGTCTATTAGTGATGTGTATGGGCTCCCTGTGTAAAATGAACAAAACCAACAAACAGCAAACAATACCACTAGAAATGTGTGGGTTTCCTGTGTTGGAATGTTGTAGATTCAATCCATGGCTATTGGGCAAAAACAAAAGCCCCTAGACTTGAATTCACTGTCCAAAGACATTTGCATTTAAGTGTAAAATAAATAATACTCTTGAGTAATATAAAACGGGGCTAATGTCTATATACTGTCAGTGTTATAAACATGCTGGGAGCTGTGCATAGAGCTAAAGAGAGAAGTCATAAAGGTTTCATTGACTTCTCAAGTATTCTAGATCTACAGCTCCCAGAGTGTTTATATCACAGTATATAGACACAAGCAGACGTTATATATTGCATTTATCAAATATTTTTCAATTTTTTTGCTGAGCGTGTCACTGTCCTCTGATATAAACACGGTAGCCAGCCAATCAGAACGTGCGTAGTATCTCATATATTTTATAAATAACAGCATAGAGATTTTGTCTGCACATGCATGCATGGTCTGACTTTGACGTGTGATATTTTGCCATCCATAGTGTATTCTATTGAAATAATTAAATACAGCGCACTAGTAGACGGTCAACATTTTATGTTTCAGTAATTCCATTCATGAACATAATTATGAAAGATGAGATTGCATTTGAAACCAAATGTTTCATACCAGCATAAAAATACTTCATTCCATGTGCAAAGGATTTTTAGCACCAAAACACACACATGCACAGACAAAACATCTATATGCTATAAATAACAATAAAACTGTAGATTAATAAACAACTGGAATAATAATAAATACATAGTCATGGTTTTTTTTGCAGTACAACATTTTAATTACAGTAAGTTATTACCTGTGCTTTAAGTTCTTTTTCTTGCAGCACCATTATTTCATATCTTTTTCTATAATCCAGAGAATCCTTTAACAGCTACAAATAGAACACATCCAAAAAAATTTTTTAGTTCATAACACCAGGTGATTTCTAGTGCGCACTTCTGGCTAGTATAAGCCAATCTGAAGCATTTTTGTCGCATCTCCAACAGTTCCAAGATAGTGTCGTTCGAGAGAGTTGTTTTCCATGTTAACCATCTATAAACACATCCTGAGCATAACTTTACATTAAAAAATCCGATGTAACTTGTACAACAAACGTGCTTTGCTGCTCTATCAGCAATAAAAAAGAATAAAAATAAAACACAAATGCCTAAAAGTAACCAAATCTTTGAGGCGCCATTTTGGAACTATTTGTTTTGACAAACAACCCCTTGCGCGAAGTGCTTCGCCCTTGGGATTTTATACCTGATAAAACACTACTGCTCGTTTTTTAAATAGTACTCAGCATACTAAAAGGCGCTATATGAAATTGCTCTAATGAAAGCACTCAATTGTGATTCCAATATCAAGAAGACAAAAACAATAGGTCACTTCATTTGAATGTTATTATGTTACATTTGAATTGTATCCATACATTATCCATACCTCTTGCTTTTCCATTAGTGATTTCTCCTTCATTTCATTAAACTGTAGACTTTGTTGTGCCATCTTTGCCTCTGACAACTGTAGTTCAAGTTGTTTGTGTTGAACAACTTTGTCAACATGCTACAATCAAAGACAAAAGACAAGATTTAGTGTTCAGGATAGATACTTGGATTGAAAGTATTCAGTTTTATGAAGGTGATTATGATAATGTACAAAAATACAAAATCCACAAATGAAAGGAGAATACACACTAAGTGTGTGTCTTTAGACTGAAATATATACTAATAAAGAATATACTTATTTTGAGAGAGAGAATAGAGTGGCAGGGGGGGGGGGGGGGGGGGAGTGAAGATTATGATACTGTTATACAGTTGACTCTCTCTGAACATTGAACATCTCCTGTAAGCGACCACTATTTCAATTTCCTGTTTTGCTTCCCATTTAAACTCTGTAATTAATCTCTCCCGTAAGTGACTACTCTCATAAGTGACTGTGATTACCTTTCGGATTCAAATAATGGACTTTTTATTGTTTTCTCTCTCTCGTTTACAAGTGATGATCCATAGTCATTAGACTGCTGACTTTTGGAAAACAATACCTAAAACATCTTTCGAGTTAATACCATGGCGGAAAAAAATATGCCAAACAAGTTACTAGATACATCTCTGTATGTGACCACTTTCTTCTGGTCCAAGGTGGTCGCTTATAAGAGAGTCAACTGTATAATGTTCACGTCATTAATATAAACAAGAGAGTATACCGTACCTCTTCCCTTGTTTCATATTGTGATACAAGTCCTTTTAGTTTGACAGCAAGACTGAAATTAAAAATGATCAAACTCTTTTAAGCATACCGTAAATCCAAAATAACCTGTCTGTATCTTGGAAACTAGCATGGAAACTAGAGTATAGTTTACATGTAAGCTGCGTCGGTGTTTGATATAAATGATAATGGTAATAATGAAATTTGTAACACTGTGAAATATATGTTGACTTAACGTTACTTACGTTACAGGTGCTGTCAGTAATAATTCACAAGAAATAGGCAATGTACTTTAAATTATTATTTTAATTTTAGTTTTAAAATACTGATCTGCTAGTTAAACTTACTCTTCATTCTCTAGCTTGAGCTGTTCGTTTCGTTTGAAGTTATCCTGCATTTGTTGTGATATATCATTTATTGTAGTCTGGAATCTATCTGACAATTCCTTTCGTTTTGCTTCCTCTTCCTGAGCTCTTAGTTGGCATTCCTCCTACAGAAGACATTGATAGTTGATAGTTGGTATTGTATAGAAGTACATTATTCAAGCTATTATGTACATGTAACAGGTTCCCATTTAAATCTGTACTTTCCCATTTAAATCTGTACTTACCGGTAAATGCAAATTTTGTTGATGTGTGATAAACACACAGATCAACCAAACAGAGAAGTTCACTTCAGAAATAATATACTCTGAATAGTTGATCTGTGTGTTTAGCACACATCAACATAATTTGCATAAGTACAGATTTAAATGGGAACCTATTTTAGTGTTTTCAATGACCTTTGGTTACTCCATTCATTTTCTTAGAAATACCGATGTAATCTTGTGTTAAATCCATTCATTTCCTTAGAAATACTGATGTAATCTTGTGTTATTAAATCTCATTCTTTTTTTTAGAACTACTGGAGCCGGTTGTACGAAAGCCGATTAAAATTAACCTAGGATTAGTGTTAATCTATGGTTAAAATCCCTAACCCAGGGTTAGAAAATCCTAGGTTAAAAATGTGTTGCTCGAACGGGAAACTAACCCTGGATTTACTAATCCTGGATTAAACTCGCTAAAACCGGTTTTTACCAGTTTTGTACACGTCATCATCTTGTTTTATCACAATAAATAAGACAAAAACTACTCACATGCATCTTTTAATCCCAAATATGTAATACTTTTAGTAGTAATAATGAATTTACAGTCTTTTTTGACGTTTTTCGCTCAATTTTCTTCGCTATTTGAGCTGAAAGTGCTTAGTGACCACTCAAACAGGAAACCCAAACAATGCAAAGCGATCGAAATGCATTGTTTGGGTTTCCTGTTTGAGTGGTCACTAAGCACTCCCAGTTCAAAAAGCGAAGAAAATCGAGCGAAAAACGTCAAAAAAGACTGCAAATTCATTACTACTACTCAAAGGATTGTATATTTGGGATTAAAAAATACATGTGAGTAGTTTTAGTCTTATTTATTGTGATAAAACAAGTCCGCCATTTTGTATTCGTCAGCTTTAATCGTGGATTAAAAAGTTAATCTTGGTCGCTAGCAGGGTTAAATTTTAACCCTAGATTAACTATTTTTAACCCTAGGTTAAAGTTAATCGACCTTTGAGCAACGCAAAACTAACCCTGGGTTAATCTAACCCTCGATTTAATCCTGGATTAGCGCTAATCGGCTTTCGTACAACCGGCTCCAGATGTAATCTTGTGTTAAATCCATTCATTTTAATTCTTAGAAATACTGAATGATGTAATCTTCTGTGAATATCATCTCAACTACTGGTTACTGTACCTTTACTAGTTTGCTATGTCGCTGAAGTTCCCTACACAGATTTTCAAGTTTACTTTTAGCAAGTGTTGCCTTGTTGTAATCAGTCTGTAAAGTATCTCTTTCTTTGGTCAACTGAAAACAAAGCATTTTATGTTTAAATGTTTTTATAAGTTATATTTGTATTATTCAACTGTTTTTGAAAAAATCTATAATTCAAAATATAGAGGATATTACACAGTGGCACAAAGATATTAATTTTATTTTCTGAGTGGTGAACACAATATTTTACGAGCAAGTGCAGCAAGAGAATAGAATGCATGTACCGGTATCTTCAAGTCAATGTGTAATGTTCTTTTTATTATATGGACATTCCCCCATACATTCATTTGTATGTTTTGATCCAATTCAAAACCTCTGGGAATAAATTTTAACTTGTGTTCCAAACATTTTCCATGCAGGGCTGCAAATAAGCGCCAGTCATCGGACAAATGTCCGATAAAAAGCGGAATTTGACTGGTAAATGACCGCTTCTGGTCGGACATTTGACCAATCAAATTTCGCTTAAAATAGTATGAATAAGGTATTTCTTTCTTTCTTTTTTATTATGTTCACTTAAAATTAATATTTTTGTCCGACCAGACTGGGTTTTTGACAGGTCAAACTTGCCCCTGGCCTGACAAATGACCGGCTTATAGAAAACATTATTTGCAGCCCTGTCCATGTGATATCGAAACACATATAAGACAAATAATTTTATTTGACCCAAAAGATTTGAATTGGGCATGTTAGCTGATTATGTTTATTAGGCAATTTCAAGGGATTATTTGCAGCTGTTTGTACTTCCATACACAGGTATAAAAATCATGATTATTTCTGTTTACCTTCTCATTTTTTGACTCAAAATCATTTTTCTTATGCTCAAGGGATTTATTATCTGCAGCCTGGAGATAAAATAAATAAAATGAATGCACGAACAAATAAACAACATAATATAAATTAATTGAACACAATTCTGATGGTTTGATGTGGTAAGTCCTCTGTTGTACCACAATGACCTCAACAGTGGGTCATAATGTAATGTAGGTCCACAAGGTAATAGCATGCAATCAACACTTATGTTAATGAAAAAATAGAAAACACACTCGCGTGTTGTGTGCAGTTATAAAGCACACAGGGTTGTCAGAACATGAGAGAAGTGTCAAGAGAAGCATGACAAGAAGCGGAGTGCTTCTCAACACTTCTCAAGTGTTCTGACAATCCCCAAGTGCTTTATAATAACTGCTCACAGCAAAGAAAGAAGTTTTCTAATTTTTTTTTATAAAATACAAATTGGTCCACATGCAAACCCGCGTGCTGTGTGCTCTCATTAAGCACGCACCTCATCCATTCAAAATGCGGGATTTTAAATAGTTATTTTATAATTTGATCTTATGCACACTTTTTGATGTCAGTTGTTGATATGACAGGTCTCCTATTTACAGTTTTAATATGTGACTACATTCATCTTTTATATTTTTATATATTAATTTATAATATATGCCTGTCTATTTATTTGTTTTCTTATCATATTTTTCTTTTAATTATTTCTTTCTTTTTCTCACACACTAAGAGTAAATGAGATAAGATACTTTATTAAATAATGTACATGTATGTATTGTAGCCATTACGTACAATATGTAAATGAAAAACTATGAGTTAAGATATAAGAAATATTTACAATATAAATACAATATAATTCAATGTGTTAATTGAATAATTATAATTGAAACTACTGTACATGGAATACTGTAAAATTTGATTCCTATCTAAGGCTGGTTGAAATTTCTATTATTATTAGTGAGTCTACACTGGTGAGTTATAATACTGTGGCTCTCAGCATGTGAGAAAATCAAAAGTTGTGATAAGAAAACCAAATAGACATTTATAAGACAGATGCTAGGAGATTACGATGTTCCCATGACATCTCCACGATGTTTCCACAATGTCTGATGTCATTATCAAGTGTAATCTCCTAGCGTCTTTCTTATAAATTTTAAGTCAAGGTCTAGACTCATCAATAAACAGACAGACGGATTAATTAATTTATAAAAATATAAAACCATGTATTTACTCGAATAAGCGCAGCCCCCAAATAAGCACGACCCTCAAACAAGAGCCACATTTTAACACTTATTAATGTTACTCTAGAACAGCATTGGAAATAAATTTTTATCAAAAGCTATATTTTTCAGTTCAAAGTAAGTATACTTCACCACTCACCAATTAAGTTATCTCACCAATGTTCGTAGTTAGGATCAAGGAGACGGTGAGATCGAGAAAAATGTACTAGGAGCTGCAGCGCTTATTCAAGTGGAAATATGGTATTCATTATAACACAGGCAACTAAGAATGATGAAAAGCACCTCATGTTCAAATCAACATTTGCTTACACTGTTTTACATAACCTAATCTGATTATCAAATCAAACAGACATGAACTAAGTGTTGCCATAAATAATGATGTGACACAAATCTGTCAAATTATCAGACATGCTATATGTTTTATGCAGTTACAGGGCTCGCGAAATAGCTGCCTGCCAAATTTCAGGCCAAATTGAAGGTTTGGCAGGCAAAAAAAATTATGGACTGCAAAATGGATAATAAAATTGCACTCAAAATTGACTGGAAATCGTTTTTCACGGTTTCTGCATCTGCAAATGGCAGGCAAAACTATTTCCTTAGTTCGAGCCCTGAGTTAGCAATATGCTGCAAACCTACAGCTTTTTTCAATTGACTGAACTGAGCGCCAAATTTGTTGATTGCAGATGAGTCTGTCTAGGCAGGCCAAATGTTGCTGTACTAAGATATAAAATACTTAAAAAATAGCTAGAAATTGCTTTATGAGTTTTGAGTAGATCTATACATGTACTCTCCATTAGGGCCATTGATAATTTATCAACATTCTAGTAAAACTTGACAACATTTTTTTGGAAATGAATCCACCTTCAACTGAAGCCACATCGTTCCCACGATCAAAGGAAAAAATGAACTAGACAACTGTCTAACGCTTGGCTGGCCTAGACCAGATTGTTTGCCATTTTAATTGAGCTAAGTAGTTAGCATTTGGAAATAAACAATTTCAACATACGGCTCATTCAAATGCAAATAGCAGTAATGCAAGCTTTTCTGAAATAGGTATACACACAACAGATTGAAAATGGTGGCTTGTACAATTATTTTGATTCCAAATAACTTCACTTGAATTATATTTAATATACTATAGCAATAAAACTTTCCCAAAATACATCTTTCTGCTTGCTGGTGCTCTTTTTCAAGATTATAGGTTTTCGTTTTTGAAAGACAATTGGGGTTTAGTCTATGATCAATGCCAACCAAATATACGCCAACCAAATAAGGGCAGTCAGCTATCAATTAATACTCAAGTGGGAGCCAATTATGAATAAAACTACGCTCATTAGCAACCATTGCATGACTAACTCTCAAACCATGTTCATTTTGCATGATAATTTGAATTAATATTTTGGATTAGAACTACAATTTAAGTATTTCAACAACAAATAAATATTTTTTTTCTGGATGATACAAAATCATGTTTCAAATTCCTATGTATTCATGTAAAAAAAAAAAAAAGATGGAAAGTTTGCATGACTAAATATAAACTCATGAATGAATTAATCATTATATCACGCATTAATTCTTACAATTAAAACCACGAGATAAATCACTATTATATATGCATTTATGAATGGGTACTACAAGATATAAAACCATATATAATCCAGTTATAATCCAAAAAATATTGCCGTTTGATTTGTGCATTCCGTTATTCGCCCCTACTATAAGACGCGATGTTTACACGCTTACTCACCAATTGAACATATTTCTTTGCTATAGCGAATAACTTTGCATCTTCATCATCTATTCCTTCAAACGTTCTCAATAAAAGCTCTGTAAAACAATTCAGGATAAATTTAACAGAGCAACAATCTGATGCTTCTTAAACTTGATGGACTACATTGAGATTTCAAACATTATTTTCTAGACGCGACGGAAAAGTGCTGGACGAGTCTGTTTTAGAATCAAAGCATTTTTAGTAACAAATTCACATACTTATTCGCTTCTCTTCTTCTTTATTCCTCTTCTCTTCTTTAGTCTTCTTCGTAGCCTTCTTGTCAGTGATTTTGGGCTTTGCATTTTCCTCTGGAACTTGCTTTTCTGGTCCAACTGTCTTGGGTTCGTTCTCCCCGCCATTCTGGACCTGTTCGGGAAAACATCACGATTTTTAGACTTGCATCGCTCAAATTTAAAACCAAAACGATGTATTGTGATTATAAAACGTTACTTGTATTTCAGGAGCTGCTTTTTCTATTACAGTTTCAACAGGTGCCTCCATTTTGAAGAGTTTTTCCGCGAGTTGGTTAGAGCTTCGATGTGTGACTAAAATGACATCCGACTCTGATTAGACCCAGTACTACGCTGTAGTTTAACCACAGGGAACCCAACATCAGCCATCTAACTAGTACTTTTTGAATGTCAAAAAGTTATTTTAGTGATAAATAATAACTATAATCTATTTCTTAAAAACGCATTTAAAACTCTCAATGCTTTTAATATGATATAGAATGTATATAAAACGAAATTTATGAAACTTTATGAAATTATGAAACTGGGACGAAGAGTAAGAATTTTATTTTCCCCTACAGTTTTAAAGCATTATGAACACCCAGATAAATTTCCTAAAAACTTTATATATATTTTGCTGAAATTAAGGCTAATATTTCAAAGCTTTATGTGCAATGAAATTATACTCAACACCAAATGACATTCCACTTGTTAATAAAGATATATTTTACTCATATGAAGCAAAAATTCAATGACAAAATGTCTATGTGCATGAATCGGAAGAATTCCTGCCGAAATAGGAAATTTGGTTTGATTCTTATCCACTAAAACACTTCTATACTAAAACACATCAATGCACAAAAATATATGCTTTTAGACTATATACTCTGATAAAGGCCTAAAGCTCGAAACATCAGTAAAGTTAACATTTTGTAGTTCAAAATTTCATCATTCTATTACCTATTAATGCTCAACAAAAATGTAATCTTTTTCTGCAGATTAGTACCTTTATTCTGTAGTACTTTTTAAGCTTTCAATGGCCGACCCAAGTAAATAAATTGCCATTGAGTACTACTAATTCAACTTTCTTTCATATAACAAGTTATCAAAGTGAATGCACTAAACCCACTATAAAAAAGTCGAAATTTAGCACAAAATAAAACAGCGAAAAATAATACTAAGATGTATTTAGTCTAAAAGCTATTTCATGGTATCAGAAACTTCAATTTGAATGTATTTTAGCTAACACTATTGCCTTATATTTTCATAGCTTTTTGAAAATCACATTTAGAGATGTTTTTATTAACCAGTGAAACATATTTTAGAATATCAATCTTAAACTTTGTTTGACTGGTAATGAGAACAACTCCATTATATGAACATAACACATTAACTGGAGGCATAGTTCTCAACATGAATTAACATTTATTGCAATTCCATAGCATAATCCCATTGACACAATACAAGTACAAAACATAACAATACTGATTTACAACAAAACAGTTTAATGCTTTTCAGTTCATTTAGATAGCAAGTCCTTTATCAGCAGTTCAGTTGCCACCACGAAGACGCAACACCAAGTGAAGAGTCGATTCTTTCTGGATGTTGTAGTCGCTCAAAGTACGGCCATCCTCCAGCTGTTTTCCAGCGAAGATGAGACGCTGCTGATCTGGGGGGATGCCTTCTTTGTCTTGGATTTTTGTCTTTACATTCTCAATGGTGTCACTTGGTTCAACTTCGAGAGTGATGGTCTTTCCTGTCAAAGTTTTGACGAAGATCTGCATACCTCCTCTCAGACGCAACACCAAATGAAGTGTGGATTCTTTCTGGATGTTGTAGTCGCTCAAAGTACGGCCATCCTCAAGCTGTTTTCCAGCGAAGATGAGACGCTGCTGATCTGGTGGGATACCTTCTTTATCTTGAATCTTTGTCTTTACATTCTCAATGGTGTCGCTTGGTTCAACTTCAAGGGTGATTGTCTTTCCTGTTAGAGTTTTGACGAAGATCTGCATACCTCCTCTTAATCGCAGTACAAGATGAAGAGTTGATTCTTTCTGGATGTTGTAGTCACTGAGAGTTCTACCGTCCTCCAACTGTTTTCCAGCAAAGATGAGACGCTGCTGATCTGGTGGGATGCCTTCTTTGTCTTGAATCTTTGTCTTTACATTCTCGATGGTGTCGCTTGGTTCAACCTCGAGTGTGATAGTCTTTCCTGTCAAGGTTTTGACAAAGATCTGCATACCTCCTCTTAGTCGTAGTACAAGATGAAGTGTGGATTCTTTCTGGATGTTGTAGTCACTGAGCGTTCTACCGTCCTCCAACTGTTTTCCAGCGAAGATGAGACGCTGTTGATCTGGGGGAATGCCTTCTTTGTCTTGGATTTTTGTCTTCACATTCTCAATGGTGTCGCTTGGCTCAACTTCAAGGGTGATCGTCTTTCCTGTTAGAGTTTTGACGAAGATCTGCATACCTCCTCTTAATCGCAGAACAAGATGAAGAGTTGATTCTTTCTGGATGTTGTAGTCACTGAGAGTTCTACCGTCCTCCAACTGTTTTCCAGCGAAGATAAGACGCTGCTGATCTGGGGGGATACCTTCTTTGTCTTGAATCTTTGTCTTTACATTTTCAATGGTGTCGCTTGGTTCAACCTCGAGTGTGATAGTCTTTCCTGTTAGTGTCTTGACGAAGATCTGCATACCTCCTCTTAGACGCAAAACAAGATGAAGAGTTGATTCTTTCTGGATGTTGTAGTCGCTCAAAGTACGGCCATCTTCAAGTTGTTTTCCAGCGAAGATAAGACGCTGCTGATCTGGTGGGATACCTTCTTTGTCTTGAATCTTCGTCTTCACATTTTCAATGGTGTCGCTTGGTTCAACTTCGAGGGTGATTGTTTTTCCTGTTAGTGTTTTGACGAAGATCTGCATACCTCCTCTCAGACGCAAGACAAGATGAAGAGTTGATTCTTTCTGGATGTTGTAGTCGCTCAAAGTACGGCCATCTTCAAGTTGTTTTCCAGCGAAGATAAGACGTTGCTGATCTGGGGGAATGCCTTCTTTATCTTGAATCTTTGTCTTTACATTTTCAATGGTGTCGCTTGGCTCAACTTCGAGGGTGATTGTCTTTCCTGTTAGAGTCTTGACGAAGATCTGCATACCTCCTCTCAGACGCAAGACAAGATGAAGTGTTGATTCTTTTTGGATGTTGTAGTCGCTCAAAGTACGGCCGTCCTCCAACTGTTTTCCAGCGAAGATGAGACGCTGTTGATCTGGGGGAATGCCTTCTTTATCTTGAATCTTTGTCTTTACATTTTCAATGGTATCGCTTGGCTCAACTTCGAGAGTGATGGTCTTTCCAGTCAAAGTTTTGACGAAGATCTGCATTCCTCCTCTCAAACGCAACACCAAGTGAAGGGTCGACTCTTTTTGGATGTTGTAGTCGCTCAAAGTACGGCCATCCTCGAGTTGTTTGCCAGCGAAGATAAGACGCTGTTGGTCTGGCGGGATGCCTTCTTTATCCTGAATTTTCGTCTTCACATTCTCAATAGTGTCGCTTGGTTCGACCTCCAAGGTGATGGTCTTGCCAGTTAAGGTCTTCACAAAGATCTGCATGATTATTTTCAATTGATTTGAGACTCTGAAAAGCTAGAAATCTCAAGTTTGGCAACGCAAATTTGTCTTCTAGTAAGTCAAAATGGCGGAATGAAAAAGCGCTTTCACGCAGAATATTTATACCCCTCCAGATGCCGCGTCCTGATTGGTTGATAATTGCAAATTCGTGACGCAACCGAACGCATGACTCAGCAACAAAGATAGAAACTTGTAAGAAAACGGATATTCATCAGCAGTGGGCGAAATGATCATTGAGGTTGGGCTTGGTTAGGCAATATTTCTGAACGTTTCTTTTGTAAAACATTAAAAAATAGTTTTTAAATTCTTATAAGACAGAATATTTGGGAAAACTCAAATTTTGCTGTCAAAAAATACGTTTTCTATTTATGATTACGACGCGGAAACTCATTGGCGCTATTCATCGTAATAAGAATTTACATATCAATCCAAAACCACTCGTTTTATTTCAATTTCAACGTTAAAGTGAAACTTCTTTCGTTTTCTCATTCTAAATATAATACTGAACTAACAAAAAGGGTCAAATAATTCATATTACACCATATAAGCCCAGAAGTTTAGAGATTTTACATTACGACTCAGCGAATTCGTGTTGAAATGCCGTGACGTCATGACATTAATTTAGACATTGCGCATAAATTATCGTGTTCCTGCCTGCAAGCAGTCGAGCGTTGCGAGGATCCGTTTACTCAGCAAAAAATATAATTCTAGTTGCGAATAAAATAAGTTTGAGTCACAATGACAATGTTTCAAAATGAAATTAACTTGTGAAATTATTATTAGGTACAATTCGGTTTTGAACTAGAGGTTTTGAACGCATGTTTTTTAATAGTTTCGAAACGA
The DNA here is from genome assembly GCA_949775045.1 of Metridium senile. Classification (NCBI taxonomy): domain Eukaryota; kingdom Metazoa; phylum Cnidaria; class Anthozoa; order Actiniaria; family Metridiidae; genus Metridium; species Metridium senile. The sequence goes on along the minus strand of OX459108.1, from coordinate 11,481,388 downwards.
GTAATAAATTTAGAATATAGCTATATATTGACAAGAAACCAAAATACTACTTTTTCTGGGAATAACGAAAAGCTTTGTAGCCCCGAGTATAGTAAATAAAAATCTCTCTTTAATATGGATAATATTCTGTGTTTACTTTCATTTTAGGCTTTTTGGGGTTCCTGTTTTAGAAAATTCTGTTGCATCCTGGGATAGTGTTTGAGACACAAGATGGCGACTGCCTTGCTCGAAAACACGATTCAACAAAAACAGTCCAGCGGAGCCGCAGACAGGTCTCTGCGATCTGTATTTGGTACGTTTTAAGCAAAATGCAATACTATTATATCATTGTGTTCACTTTTTCGAGCAATCAAGACTTTTTCAAAAGTTTAATTTTGAAGATAGTTTCCCAGAACCTTTTCCCTCATGCCGGTTTCATACATAGTCAGTTGTTTAAGTTTGTTTTCTTCTATTTTAAGTTGGAAATATCCCATATGAAGCGTCAGAAGAACAACTGAAGGAGATCTTTTCAGAGGTTGGACCAGTCGTCAGCTTTAGGTTTGTTTTGATCAATACATAAATCTTTGCAAATCTCTAAATAAATTGTGTAACTGATGCTACAGTTTATCAATGAATAGAATGATACGTGTATTTATTTTCCAATAATAAATAGTTTATCAGAAAAAGGCTATTATTTTAGTTGTGGTTTATCCAATGGCCTTATGTACTGTAGTCCAGGGTTGATCAAATACAGTCACTAGCATCTGGGAGCAATTATACATGTACAATGTAGAATACCCCGTCACTATAGAAATTCAAGTAGCAGCACTCTTTGAGAATGACCAAATAACACAATAAATTCATTATTATGTAAATAAGTGATGGGGTATTCTATAATCTAGCCAGCATCTGCTGCTGTGAAATATCATGAGCTATGAAAAAATGCACAGGTTTTGTCTCAAGGAATGCTTGTATCAAGAAATAATAAAAATACCACAGTTTTTGTCTCTCTTATCTATGACCTATTATACCAAATGTACTGTCAATGAAACAATGGAAAAATGGACTTGAAACAGGTTGATACCTACACACTACATGTATGATATTAAACCTATTGATTCATATTTACTTTTATCATTATTTTATAACATATTAGGTTGGTTTTTGATCGTGAAACTGGCAAGCCTAAAGGATATGGATTCTGTGAATACAAAGATCAAGAAACTGCACTCAGTGCCATGCGTAACTTGAATGGCTATGAACTTAATGGCAGAGCACTTCGAGTTGATAGTGCTGCTTCAGAAAAGAACAAAGAAGAAATGAAAGGTAGATACATACACTAGCTGTCACACAATATTCACTTTATAAGCATTAATGTATACAATATTCTTGTTCATTCTTTTTGGGCTGTATTTTCATCACTATCATTGTCATCATTATCATCAATGCTATCAACATTATCATTGTGATCACTATCATCACATTTTCAACACAGTTTCAACACTGCAAAAACAATTTCAACAACATTGCATCACAACGTCTCTAACCAAACACTTTTTGCAAAAGCAAACACTGTACACTGAAGGAATTTAAATTACCGCAACACCACATATTTAAAAAAAATATTCATCAACACGACAATCCTCCATATCGCCCTCACAGGGAAAATTATTAAATTCCCAATTTGAAATTATTGTGATTTTCTTGGGAAATAAATGGGATTTTTTTGTCTCATGAACGGGTTTGGTACCACTTTCCCAATGAATACACAGGAAAATCCCTAAAAACACCCACTATTTTCACAAATTGAGAATTAACATATTTTTCCTGTGCCTCCTATCATCATTGTCATCAACATTATCATTAAATTGATTAACATCATTATTGTCATCAATATCATTATTGTTGTCACTGTCAGCATTGTCATCACTATCATTGTTTTATTACTTACATCATCATCATCATCCTTATCATTTCTCATTTCATGTTCATTTACCTAGGTATGGAAGCATTGGCCAGACCAGAGGCCAGTCCTCATGGCCCAGCTGTTCTACCATCTGAAGCTCCTGAAGCTATCACACAAGCAGTAGCTAGTCTTCCACCAGAACAAATGTTTGAATTGATGAAACAGATGAAGGTATTTGTTTTTCAGTCAAGAACTAATTACAACTATGATCTCATTATGATATGATTATTTTTAGACCCTATAGTAGGATTTAATAGCAGCCATGTCTGTGGGCAAGTACAAAAGAAAGCTTTTTGATGACAAAGGATTCCGTTTCCCTTGAGAGGAAAGCTCCATTGTTTTGCTGCCATAAAATCCCTCTATAGGCCGGTCTAAAAAAATTATATCAGAATGAGATAGATATCTTCAGTTGGTGAATTGTATGCCAAAATGCAATGACCTTGTTCTGAAAGATTTTGTTTTTGTTTTGATAGATTTGTATCCAAAACAATCCAGAGGAGGCAAGACAGATGTTGTTGCAGAACCCACAGCTAGCTTATGCTTTACTGCAGGCCCAAGTTGTGATGAAGATTGTTGATCCTGTTATTGCACAGGTAATGCAAGGGATATGAAATGACATACATCTATAATCTCTGTCAAAAGTAGTTGGCACAATTCTAGTATTTTATTTCATAGCATCTACTTCATATTATTTTAAGTATAAAATCCCCCCCCCCCCCCCCCCCTCCTCCACATCAATGCTGGTGTGAAATGATTGCACATTGATAGGTCAACCACATAAGCACCAAACAATTACTCCCTCCTTGACATTGCCAAGAAGGGGCTGGGGGAGTAGTAGAATTTCAGCAGTGTTAAAATAATGTCATCACATTCATGCCAACACTTGTCAACACAAAAATTGTAGCTTCAATTTTCTTCGTCTAATCGTTAATAGTCAATTTTGCCTGTGTTACCTTGGAAAAATAGTTGATTTATGTCCACCAAAACTATTTTTCAACTGTGTTTAAAGGTTGGTTGTGTTTGACTGGAACTGTACTTTCATGTACAAACCCAGATGTAGAAAATAAATATTATAGATACAGATCACACAATCATCTAGAAAACCAGTTTTTACATATTTATGAAGATTTGCTCAAAATGTAGGCCGTAATGCAGTAATGATTTTACTTTGTATGGATGTCTAGGTTATAGGTGTAATTCCACCCGTTAGACAATCCACAACTCTGTTGGATGTTCAATATTAAATACATAAATAAATAAATATTCAACAAGTTATATCAGTTTGTAATATTTTGTTGTAATAGAGTATTCTACACAAGCCAAATGAAACTGCTGCCCCAATGCAGCCAGGTGCTCCTCCACCCCAGCAGCAACCACCTCAAGGGCCAGCAGCAGGTGGCCCAGGACCTTTCTCAGGGCCAGGACCTGATATGGGCAGACGACCACCACCACATGACATGAGAGGACCACATGACCAGTGGGGACCTGGTAATTAATTAATAATCATTACCATATTTACTCGAATGAGTGCTGCCATCAAATAAGCGCTGTTCTTGAATAAGCGCCACATTTTATCATTATATTGTTACTCTTCAATGTTCAGCATATCCGGAAATATTTTTTTTCAAAAACTATATTTTTCAGGTCAAAGTAATTATATTTCACCACTCACCCATTAAGTTATCTCCCCAATATTCGTAGTTCTGATTAAGAAGGGGACAGTGAGATTGAGAACAAATTAATAAGCACTGTAGCGCTTATTCAAGGAAATATGATATTACATTTTAAAGGTTGCATTCAATTTGCAATATTTAAATATAAAAAATTCTAGGTTAGCTTTTTCATAATTATTATTTAAGTAAATCTCATCAAGAAATTTTAAGTTAAAGCTTATATATTATGCAAACCAGGATATCCAACACTAGTGTTGTATGAAGATTTAAAACACTTGTCACTGACATTATTTTTGTTGGTAAAAAATTCATTAATTATTCATGAGTTCTTTAATTGTACTAACCCAAACATAATGGTTCAATTTCCAGGTGGTCCAGATCAAAGAGGTGGACCTCCAGATATGAGAGGTCGTGGAATGCCACCTGATGTGCATGATAGAGGTCCTACTGGTCCAAATCATAGGGAGTTTCATGGACCTCCTGATGGACCCCCACCCCATGGGCGTGGCATGCCTCCTCATGATAGAGGTAATGTAATGGTTATTGTGATGATGACAGCAACAATATGTTGATGTTTTTTTGGTATTAGTTAGCATAAGAAGACCAAGTTGGAAAAAAGCTCTGCTTTACTGTTATATCCTCAATTAATAAAGTATATTTATTTATTTATTAAACACTCTAGGTCCTGACTTCAGAGGACATCCTGACAGAGGCTTTGAGAACAGAGAAATGAGAGGTTTTGATCCAAGAGATCCCAGATCACGAGAACAACCAAGAATGGAACCTAGAGGTTTGTATTCAACACATATTCTCCACTTGACAAATTGATTATTTCTAGTATGGAAAAGTGAAGTCTGGGATTAAAAAATAAATATAAACAGTCAGTTTTAAGGACAAAATATTCAATTCGTATTTCTAAAGGTGTGCAAAATACTGTGGGGGATTACCCTAAAGCCAATCAATGCAATATATAATATTTAATGTTTTAGCTCATGACCGCATTCCCAGTCTTTGAGTGATCCTTTCAAATCATATCTCAAATCTTCCTCTCGAGAGCCTTTTTGTAGAAATGATCTGCTGTTAGTCTTTGGGTAGCTAGCACTCTTTGTTCTAATGCTTCCATAGGCCAGCCCATCTTTGTATATTTGTTGATGTTGAAGAGTAGCTGTTTAGTAGTATTAAGGTTTTGTTGTCGAGCAACATGGGCAAGGTATCTTGCCTGTAACGCAGCCGTGAAGTCAGTCACTGAGGTGGTCTTGCATATACGGAGAAGATCAGCGTTTGAATATGGATTTTCTATAATCACCAACATATTTATACTAAAATGCTATATTCCCTTGTGATAGATGAGAGACGAGGACCTCCCATGGATCACAGAGACATGCGTGATCCAAGAGCTGGCCCACCACCAGACCAACGATATGGGGGACCAGGGGCACCTAGAGATCCTCGTGACCCAAGAGCTGACAGAGGACCACCTGATAGATTTCACAAAGGACCATCTCACTCACCACAACATCAATGGACACCACCACCACAAGGAGGACCCCCAAGGGGCCCAAATGGCTCTGGTGGTGGCCCCCCTGTACAGGTTCGACCTCCTGGTCCAGGTGGACCCCCTGGTCCTGGCGGACCCCCTGTCTCTGCCGCTCCTACTGTACCTGCTCCATCTGGACCTGACATATCAGCACAAGATCAGGAGAAGGTAAATATTTTCAACAACTGTTTAGTAATATACACCTATTTCAAAAATCGTTGTCGCAGCCGAAGCTACAGTTCACACTCTGAAGCTTGCAAAGGATGTCGGTAATATATACTGAATGTGTGATTTATTACAAACATTTTAAGAAATATTTGTTTCATCATCTACCACTACAACATGTTCATATAACACAAACACGTACAATCAAAATATGTTATGAATCGATAACAAAAGAAATACCAACATCCTTTGCAGGTTTCAGAGTGTGGAATGTAGCTTGCAACAATAATTTTTGAAATAGGTGTATACAATATGAGCAGTCTATAGATCTGTATGGGATCTACAACATTATTTGTATATCTCATACAGAACAGACATGAATATTGTATAGTACTTATAAAGGCCCAACGTTAGTTCTTTCATATTTTACTAAAATTGTCAAGATAAAAGTAAATCTGGTCGAGAAAATTCAAGTCAAAACTTATGCAAATCAGGACAAATCTGTATCTGATATACAACCTCCGTAATGGACATGAATTCTTTTATCAATTGCTCATCAATTATTCATGAATTTTATAAATAATATATACTATTAATATGAGCAGCCTTTAGATCTATTTGGGATCTACAACATTATTTGTATATCTCATACAGAACAGACATGAATATTGTATAGTACTTATAAAGGCCCAACGTTAGTTCTTTCCTATTTTACTAAAATTGTCAAGGTAAAAGCAAATCTGGTTGAAAAAATTTAAATTAAAAGTCCTGCAAAACAGGACAATTTTGTATTCAAAATACAACCTTGGTCACAGACATGATTTCTTTTATAAAATTTTCTTCAATTGTTCATGAAGTACTATGTAGTTTTATATTCTGTCTCATTTTTTTCCACTAAGGTATTATATATTTCACTTCCTTGTGGGATGGTTAGATTACTAAATGATCTCACCACATTGAACTGTCCACAGTCTGAAAATAAGATTGACTTATCTTTGTTATTTGAACTATTCATTTGACATGTTTGGATGACTGAAATGATCATGTGACATGCAGGATATGCAGGGGTTGTTGAGCATAAACATTCAGGTTTTTTTAAACGACTGAACAATGCTGCATGTCACATGATCGTTTCGGTCACCCAAACAAGTCATGTGAATAGTTCAAATAACAAAGAGGAGTCATCAAATTAATAATGTCTTGGAACGTAGGAAACATATAATAAATGAATTTGTGTCAGTCATACATATAAAAAATTCAAGATTTTAATAAGCCAAGCTTTTGGACAAATCATCCATCCCCAGAACTATGAGAGGGTCCTGAAGGGGGGTATCCAATCCCAATTCCCAATCAATTTTTTATCAAAATCCCAATTACCACAGGAAGCCCAAACATTAACCACAGGAAGCCCAAACATTAACCACAGGAAGCCCAAATTGAATACTAACCACAGGAAGCCCAAGATAGTTCGATTTTCTCTTCTAGTCTACTAAAACGACGTAAAATGTTGCAAATTACTCAATTTAAAACATTATTTTAGCATCTAAAGAGAAAACGAATGGACAAGAAATAGCCAAATCCTATGGACAAATCCCAATCCCAATGGACAAATCCCAATCCCAATGGGGAAAATCCCAATTCCCAGCCTCGAAAAAAGGCAAATCCCAATTCCCAATTTACCCCTTCAGGACCCTCCTATGAGAATGACAAGGGCTAACAATTTGTATAATCATGTCATTTTAAGATTATTTTTAGTCTGTGTTTTTAGTGTAGTTACTAAAAGGTGCAATGAGCTACAATGACCTACATGTACAATGAACTAAGTTGTAGTTACTAAAATCCAGACACATTCAGTCCAGATCGATTTCATGCTTGTCTGGCTTGGAGTGTTTCTGGATCATTATAACTACAACTAATAGTTGCTCATTGTAGCTTATTATAGCTCTGACATTTGTAGGTCAATGTAGCTCAAAGCGCCTTTAGTAACTACAGTGTTTGTAAAACAATATAACTACAACTCATAGTAGCCTATTATAGCTCTGACATTTGTAGGTAAATTGTACGTCAATGTAGCTCAAAGCGCCTTCAGTAACAACAGTGTTTGTAAAACAATATAACTACAACTCATAGTAGCCTATTATAGCTCTGACATTTGTAGGTAAATTGTATGTCAATGTAGCTCAAAGCGCCTTCAGTAACAACAGTGTTTGTAAAACAATTCAGTGAATATGTTACTTAGTATTTGTCCCATTGTTACTAAGGTGTTGTATATTTAACTTGCTATTACTTGGCTGGGTAAGATTGTTAGCATAAAACATAACTTGTATTGATGTATTGTTTTGTTGATATTCCAGGCTGCTCTCATTATGCAAGTACTAAGCCTCACTGACCAACAGATTGCCCTCCTACCAGAAGAACAGAGACAGAGTATTATGATGTTAAAAGATCAGATAGGAAGATCTTAGGAATATTATTCTTTAAGTGTGTGTTTACATAAGACAAGGAACACTAGATTCTACCTAGCCTGCAAAACAGGCGTTCTTTTTGTTCTTTTGGAGTGTTTTGGAAAAGTCGGATTTTGGTATACCAGGCCCAAGACATGTTTATGTTTAGAACTCAATATGTTTGACTATTATTTTGTGCTCTATTAAACATTATTGTGTAAATTTTGTCAGTACTAGTATTTCTATGGATATGTGAACATTTTTAAAGCAGCCCTGCTAAACGCCTGGCTACGCAGGCTACAATGCAGACAATGTAATGTTCCAGTCTCCAGTTCCCTTCCCCAACCACAGGCAACCCAGGCTCTTGACTTTTAACTTATAAAACAAGTGACTTTTTCAGCTAATAAAAAATCAATTAATTAGCAACTTTTCACCTGATAAATAACTAAGAACTACTACATGCATTGATATGTAGGGGGGGGGGGGGGGGGGGGGGTTAAAGAAGGGAAAATATGACACAGATTGCTTTTATATCAATGTATGTGAGGTTTTTTAGTTTGTTTTTTTTAGTTGAAAATTATATTTTTTATAAGTTTCAACCTATAAAAGTCAAGAGCCTGGGCTGCCTGTGCCCCAACAAGCAAAAATAATTTGTGTATGTCGGGTTTCCTGTGGAATGTTTACCAGTTCCTTCTCCGTCTCGTGATCAGCGCCTGACAGATTTTCACCTTTCGAAACGCCAAAGAAACTTCCGACTTCGTTTTCTCAACCTTTCTTCGCACTGTACTGGATTTAACGGATCACAATGAACTGAAACACACTAACATGATTTATAAACGCTTAATAACTGGATTGCTCACAGTTTTACTGGTAAATATTTCATGGATTTCTTGTCAAGATCAAGAAGAAGGTTGTACTGAGGAGTTGAACCTTCTTGCCGACAGCGTTTCAAATTTCACCCGTTGTGCTGTGGATCAAGCTGCGCCTTTCAGATTCTGCAGTTTGTGTCATCAAGAGTTTGATATCGTCCGCGATGTAAAAAATATTATATATAATAAGCATTATGGCTGTGTGAAGGAGCTTGTTGAATCTGAACGGTATCAAATTGTGAAACGTGTGTACGACTTTGCGATCACAATGTGGGAAGGATCGTACTGCTATAGTAAGTGTTATCATTGTTTAATAACTATAGGGAGTGCTAACATTATATCCTTACAGCGATAATCATTGCATCACGACTACTAAATTTCAAATTCAATAAGGGCTAGTTCTTGCGCCTACTCAATGTGTTCGAGTTGAAGGTTCTCAAGGCGCATTAAGCTGCCACCATACAACCCATGTCTGAACACAGAGTTCTTTTACGTCCCTCAATGTTAAGTTTTGAGAGACAATTTGTGGTTTTCAAATCGGTCAATCAATTTGGTGGCAGAAACACATCAAATTAACCAATGACTTTATAGAGTCTGGTAAAATTCAAAATGAACGATTCTTTAGAAAATTTCATCAAGTCAGGAGACCTAAGATACGTCGAACGTTTAATGTTATTATTATTATTATTATTATTAAGCTGCCACCATACAACCCATGTCTGAACACAGAGTTCTTTTACGTCCCTCAATGTTAAGTTTTGAGAGACAATTTGTGGTTTTCAAATCGGTCAATCAATTTGGTGGCAGAAACACATCAAATTAACCAATGACTTTATAGAGTCATCATGTTTTGCGATTCAATATTTATGATATTCACGCATCACGTACAAATTTAAGTCACGTTCAACATAGTATTCCCGTATAACAACTAAATTGTTTGTTATTTTCACGATCAATCAGGCATTTATTTTAGCCTAAATCATGTGTCACACGTTACCAACCTCTTTATACGTACTAGATCTGCCTCCAAACTGCATGGTTGACAGATCGGACAAACCTAAAATCAAATTGAAATTCACAATTCATGGCTAGCCTTGCATACATGTGAAAACTCCATTGTGTTTCAACAATAGTTGAACAATGGTTAATTATTAAAATTGGACTTCATATTTCGATTTGGTCTATTTACATGTATATTTTTAGTACCTGATTTTACATACAGGGCATCTGAAAAAGTGCGGAAAAAAAACTTGGGAAAGTGCGGAAATTTTAGCAAATAGTGCGGAAAAGTGCGGAAATGCTAATTTGCATATTATTATTTATTATTAATATTATTTTTGATGCAAAATGAAGAAATTTTCCGCTAAATTCCCGATAAAGTTGCTGTATTTTTATAGAGGCATGTGATTGGATGTTATTTAGACCAATCAAAAGCATGCATTTATAGAATTAGATACCGCGAGGAACGCCTGGTAGATTATTGTGAAACGGCGAAAGAAAACAACTTTTTACAGTTGATTTCCAGCCCAAAATGTGATGAGTTCCGATGAAAAACTTCCTTATTTGAAGAATTATTGTGTATTCAAGAACATTGTTAACAGATTTGCAAGTTTTTCTGTATTTTTCCGGCAAAAAGTGCGGAAAATGTCGAAAAGTGCGGAAAACGATAAATAGTGCGATTCGGTGCGATTTTTGGGAAATAGTGCGGAATTGCACCCTCGCACTTTTTCAGATGCCCTGTACATAGAGCGAACACACTGAAATAGATAAAAGACTGAGGCCCAGGTTAGACGTCAAATCTTTGCTGCATTGAATCAAATTGTATTCATTTTTGAGCAGCTGTTTTCCTCTAAACAAATAGAAGTATTTAGACTAGCCTGCGTAGCAAGCATTTCTTTTGGGGGCACGGGAGAAAGTTGTTCTTGGTATTTTGTGATATTTGTGTTTCGTGCGGCCATATTGGTAACACAGCTATCCCAAAACACCAAAAAACAACTTTCTGCCGGTATCCCAAAAGAAACGCTTGCTATGCAGACTATATTTAGACCAAACTAATCACACATCAGCATGTACAATGAAGTAATAAAGAGCTGATACTTTAAATGGTGCTTAGCTACTAGCCACAAAGGCAATTACAGTACATTTGAGGCTTCAAAAATTTGATGCCTTAAAGCCTAGTTCACATTGCATCATAATCGTAATCATATAAGCAAAACAAAAGAAATTAGAAAAGGAATCACTTTCAATTGGTCTTTGTTTTCTGATTCCCCAGGGGATAATAAATCGTTTGTTTTCTTGATTATGATTATGATGCTTGTGTGAACCAGGCTAACTGTTCCTAACACAACTTTAGTTAGTGGTCTCTTATTTTATTGTTTTCTTTTGGTTTTGTTGGACAGCTGGTTTAATAATGCAATCAGTCTATTTCTAATTCAGGGTGGCATGGGTGGCCTAGCGGTGAGAGCGCTGGCCTTTCACCGCTGTGGTCCAGGTTCGAGTCCCGGCTCGGGCATGGATTATATGTGAATTGATTTTGTTTGATGTGTTCTTCTCTCCTATGCCACGAGGGTTTTTCTCCGGGTTATCCGGTTTTCCTCCCTCAGCAAAAATGAACATGTGAGCCGAGTTACATGTATGCAAAATATTAAACGTAGAGGTAGTGAGTGTGAGTGAGTCTCCCCGATTAGTAGGGCGCACTGCGTCCAGCTAGAAGATTGAGACATTAAAAAAGTTATTTTTTTTTTTATTTTATTTATTATTTTCTTAGCTATACTGAGTTTTTTATACTGTACTCAAAGATTTGTTCATTTTTCTCTTTCCTTTTAATCCAGGCTGTTTTGGAACCAACAATAAAGAACCAAAAAATATTGGAGGACCATGGGTTTTTAAAAAGGGAGTGATTAGTTTCTTTGACCAAGAAGACATTGTAAAACAATGTTTTAGAAATTACACAGAGGTAAGGAAATCCATTAGCATTTATTTTACACATATTTGACATGTCAAACACTTTTTTCATGAATGTTCTTATTTTCTGAGCCTTCTACTGCTTCAAAACCTCTACAAATGAATCATTGAGTTCAAATACATTGAGTGTTTATAATAAATTGTTTTTCTAATCTATTCAGGATGTGTGTTAAGACAACAACAACAACAACAACAATATTTTTATTACCCTTTGATGTATAACAAAATCAATTTACAATATTTAGGTTAAGACTAGAAGTGAAGATAACAGATACTCAGAAATAGCAGGGCTAATCTAGCAGAGTATCTATTCATATTTGAACATAATTTAAATATGGAAGAAAAAATGTGCCATAGATAATAGAAAAAATACAGAAATAATACAGAAATACGAGACAAAGGTACCACCATCTGAATATTTGCAACAGACTACTGTATTTTTGACCTAATATGGTCACTAATACCAGCATGCTTTATGTTGTTTATTTTGATTTGAATGTTATAATAGACCCCTTTAGTTCTGTATGCAAATTGCACATTTCAGACCACATGACATTCCCTTGAGAGTTGTTATTTTATGTCAAGTATGAAAATATTTATGCATAACAAATGATTAAATCCAAAGGGAATGGACACGTGGTTTGAAGTGGGTGAATAAACATTGAAGCTGAATGGGTCTATTCATTGAATAAATATAATTATTATGATTAACAAAATTCTGACCAAAATATGTTTGTTCAAAGTTAGTCATAAAAACCTAGTGATTTTTTTATTTTGAACTAATCTATGTGATTCTGTTGGTTATGTGTAGAAATATTTAAGCCTATAAATCTTTTATTAAAATTTTATAAAATTAATAGCTTTTGAATACCTATTATAAATGATTATTAATTATTGATATTTTTCCCTTTTCAGTCTGCAAGTCATTCTATAACAAACAATACCTCCAACGTTACAATGACAAATGTAACAAACATGCATATTGTATGCAGTAAGTGTAAAAGCTACTATGATGACCTCAACAACGCCTACTATGATATTATTAATGACATGGGAGGATACATCAAAGAAAATGTACTTTGTGCTGATGTGGTTTCTGCTGTGAGTTTTATTACTAGAATATTATACATAATGCATATGATATACTTTTAAAACTCATTAACCCAGGCGATGTACTCGGGGGGGGGGGGGGGGGGAGGTAAGATGAGGGGGAGGTCCGACATATTTTTGGGGGGTTGACAATTTTCGGTCTGGGTATTTTTTTGGGTCAAGAGACCTAGCTGCCACGTAATTTTTAGGTCTTGAAGAGAAACCCATATTTTTTTGGGTTTTCACATCTTCGAGTTCAATTTTTGTTTCAATCTGTGTATCAGAACATTATCACATCAGAACAAGGCGCAAGTTCCGTAAAGAAACATCCTTAGTCTATATACATTCAATAAATCAGTTTTTAGGTATTTAAGTCTTGTATTTTTTGGGGTTCAAATTAAATTTGCATGCCATGTATTTTTTGGGTGTAAAATTTCAGGTTTGAGTATTTTTGGGGGGTTGCAATATGAAGCTCCATCGGACCCACAAATACTTATACAACTTTAGATATTTACAATGCCAGCAAACAAAGAAAATATTATTCTTATTATTGTTATTTGTTTATCATCTCCAGATGAATGCAACAAGACAAAAATGGAGCCATATGTTCAACTGTGTAGTAGTCGATCGGGATACTGTATCAGTTGTGGCACTGACAGTTCTATTCTGCTTCTGTCCTATTGTGTTCTACACTGCTGCCAAACTTCATGGAGATTACACTGAGAAGAAAGCAAGTGAGTGTCATTCATTCATCCATTAATTAATTCATCCATTCATTCATTTATGCAACTGATATGTTTGTTTGTTCATTCATTTATACATCCATTCATACATAATTCTTCCATTCACTCATTCATTCCTTCATCCATTGAACTCATATGTTTGTTTATTCATACATACATTAATTCATCCATCCATCCGTCCATATATTCATTTATTCATTCAACTCACATGTTTGTTTGTTCATTCATACATTAATTCATCCATCCATCCATTCATTTATTCATTCAACTCATGTTTGTTTATTCATACATACATTAATTCATCCATCCATCCGTCCATATATTCATTTATTCATTCAACTCACATGTTTGTTTGTTCATTCATACATTAATTCATCCATCCATCCATCCATCCATTCATTTATTCATTCAACTCATGTTTGTTTATTCATACATACATTAATTCATCCATCCATCCGTCCATATATTCATTTATTCATTCAACTCATGTTTGTTTATTCATACATACATTAATTCATCCATCCATCCGTCCATATATTCATTTATTCATTCAACTCATGTTTGTTTATTCATACATACATTAATTCATCCATCCATCCATCCATCCATTCATTTATTCATTCAACTCATGTTTGTTTATTCATACATACATTAATTCATCCATCCATCCGTCCATATATTCATTTATTCATTCAACTCACATGTTTGTTTGTTCATTCATACATTAATTCATCCATCCATCCATCCATCCATTCATTTATTCATTCAACTCATGTTTGTTTATTCATACATACATTAATTCATCCATCCATCCGTCCATATATTCATTTATTCATTCAACTCACATGTTTGTTTGTTCATTCATTCATACATTAATTCATCCATCCATCCATCCATTTATTTGTTCATTCAACTCTTATGTTTGTTTGTTCATTCATCCATTAGTTCATCCATCCATCCATCCATCCATCCATTTATTTGTTCGTTCAACTCTTATGTTTGTTTGTTCATTCATCCATTAGTTCATCCATCCATCCATCCATCCATTTATTTGTTCATTCAACTCTTATGTTTGTTTGTTCATTCATCCATTAGTTCATCCATCCATCCGTCCATCCATTCATTTATTCATTCAACTCACATGTTTGTTTGTTCATTCATACATTAATTCATCCATCCATCCATATATTCATTCAACTCTTATGTTTGTTTGTTCATTCATACATTAATTCATCCATCCATCCATCCATTTATTTGTTCATTCAACTCTTATCTTTGTTTGTTCATTCATACATTAATTCATCCATCCATCCATCCATCCATTCATTTATTCATTCAACTCATGTTTGTTTATTCATACATACATTAATTCATCCATCCATCCGTCCATATATTCATTTATTCATTCAACTCACGTTTGTTTGTTCATTCATTCATACATTAATTCATCCATCCATCCATCCATTTATTTGTTCATTCAACTCTTATGTTTGTTTGTTCATTCATCCATTAGTTCATCCATCCATCCATCCATCCATTTATTTGTTCGTTCAACTCTTATGTTTGTTTGTTCATTCATCCATTAGTTCATCCATCCATCCATCCATCCATTTATTTGTTCATTCAACTCTTATGTTTGTTTGTTCATTCATCCATTAGTTCATCCATCCATCCGTCCATCCATTCATTTATTCATTCAACTCACATGTTTGTTTGTTCATTCATACATTAATTCATCCATCCATCCATATATTCATTCAACTCTTATGTTTGTTTGTTCATTCATACATTAATTCATCCATCCATCCATCCATTTATTTGTTCATTCAACTCTTATCTTTGTTTGTTCATTCATACATTAATTCATCCATCCATCCATCCATTTATTTGTTCATTCAACTCTTATCTTTGTTTGTTCATTCATACATTAATTCATACATCCATCCATCCATCCATTTATTTGTTCATTCAACTCTTATGTTTATTTGTTCATTCATTCATCCATCCATCCATCCATCCATCCATCCATCCATCCATTCATACAATTAATTAATTAACCCATCCATCCATCCATTCATATAAAATTAATCTATTCATTCATTCACCTATCCATCCATTCATTCATTTGTCTTAAAACATTTTTCTATATAACTAATATTAATTATTAGTAATTATTTGTTTTTATTATTTTCCCAGATATTAATATACCACAAATCAACTACAATTCTGCAGAATAGCACACGTTAGCAAGGACAACAACACAGAAATACTGCTACTTCTTGACCAGACTCTATAGAAGTGAGACAATTGAAGTAAAATCAAAACATGCAATTCTTTTTTACAGCTGTAAATTAGTAATATATTCTCACCAGGTAAACCCACTCGCAAAGCCAATCAGATCTAGCAGTCTAAGGTATAGGAGAATCAGCTCAAAGCTATCATGAAAGGGCGAGCCCTGGGAGAATATGTCCACCGCTACGGGGAGGTGGCTGGTTCATGACGCCTTCAGGCTTGAAACATCCCAATTTTACTTGACTAGGAAAAAACAATGATACGGCATGCATTTATTGGAGATTGGGGTCTAAAGTTATGCAGCACATGCCCCTGGACATCACAGGGGATTTATTGTTGGGACTAAATATGTTTCATTTGGCTTTTTGAGTGTATTTCCCTAGTGAGAATTCAGTAATTTGATTGGCTTGCATTAACTGTTCTACTTTGGTTAATTATTATAGAGTTCTGGAATATTTTCAACTGGAACCATATATAAATGTGTAATATATTATAAAATATTGAAAATATCTTTTATAGCTTTCATAAAAAAACGTTTATTACAGATTAATAAATTGTCAATTATTTGAGAATTATTAATTATTTGGCGGCCAATTTGAATAACAATTCTTCTTGACTGTCCAGCCTCGCATACATGTGAAAATTGTATTGTTTTCCAACTTGAACACGAGGCTAGACAGTCAAGAACAATAAGAGTACGCCATATTTCGATTCAGTCTATGCTTTTAAAATTACTACCATAAGCCTATAATTTTGGCATTGTAAAGGTATGACAAAAACAACAGTTTGAACAATTTTCTAGCTATTTCAAAAAAGCTTGGTGAAGGTTTTGTTGCGTGTAGCTTGAGGGTCCTGAAGGGGTAAAATGGGAGCTGGGATTGGCCTTTTTTTTTTTCTTTGCGGGGGGGTCATTTTTGATTGGCCTTATTTTTGACTAGCAAAATGGGATTGGATGCACTGGGACTGGGATTTAAAAATAAAAGAACAATAGAAAATGGGAATGGGATTGAGCAAAACTGATGGGATTATGTGATTTTTGACTGGGATTTGGTCCAAATATAAATTGGGAAATGGGATTCCGACCCCCCATCCTTCAGGACTCTCTAGCTTGTTCATGTTGCTTGTTGCATGCTATTTTCCAAGCTTATATTTATATATAAATAATATCAGCACAATATAATATAAGAGTGAATGGTCTGATCCCAGGTGTAATCGATGTCTTTTCATTTTCTTTACTCTGAAGATGACTTCCGCTCAGGTTGTCGAAACGTCAGACATCAACACCATCAGTCTTTCTCAAGACTACACCACCCCGGACGATCATGCCTCATCTACAACAATATAATATGCTGCAAAACCCTGCAGACAAAGTTTGGAAACGTTTGCATATTGATGTGAGCTTTCACTGCTTGATCATGAATTCATATCATCCATAGTGCATTTCAGGCTTGGTACGCAACAAGCAACAAAACCTTTGCCAACCTTTTTGTAAATATCTGTATGTATTTCAATTTGTTAATTAAAAACTACCAGAAGCACATAGACGTTTACTAAAGGGGAAAAAAACGTTTATCACTCATTCTAGCAGTAGCATCCAATTTTACATTAATTTAAAACCACAAATAGAGCGAAAGCACTAGAACCGTGAAATAAAAACAAAATAGTTACTAACTAATAGTTCTTATTTAGCGACTGTTAGTTACTATAAAAGACAAGTAAAGTTGTAATGTGGTATTGTTTCCTTTTGTATTTGATGTTTCTGGTTGAGTGATACTGACTAAATAGTCACTAAATAGAAACTATTAGTAACTATTTTGTTTTTATTTCACGGTTCTAGTGCTTTCGCTCTACACAAACAAAATGTAAATAATATAAAAACAATTATAATTATATATACTTTTTACAATTTGATATAAATTTATTTCCATAAAGCATATGCATAACTTTACTTCCACATAAGTGCATAACTACAAAACGCTAAATATTACAAAATGCTGTTTTCTATAATAAAATTGAATAAATATTTGTTTATTTTCCTTGATAATATTTCCCTTATTATACTATATATACTTTTTGTTTCAATTTTTCAAAAAACGTTGAATACTGAATAGTGCATTCCAAGACCAAAGGGCATTGTGGGTCTCATTTATATGAAATAAAACTAAATATGCAGCGATATTCAATCGAATACACTAGAGTACAAGCACTAAAAGTGTGCAGCATAAATACCACTGAATACTGCTAAATTAGGCTAATTCTATTGTTCTCTAGCTATTGTCTAATCAACACTATTTACTGCTAAATAGTGCAAAGTGTTGCACACTTTTAGTGTTTGTACTCTACGAATAAACTAACTAATTAGTATTTGTTTGATAATAAACTATATTAAATGCCCAGTATGCATTTCGGTCACTATTCAGAATACAGCATTCAACGCTTTTTGAAATAGCTGTGTGTAAAACTATGCAAAGTGGGCTGTTGTTCTAAATGTTCTACAGCAAGTGTGTGCATTTACTTAGATGGACGAGTGAAGCAAAAATGAAAATGCATTTTCTTTTCTTTCTTTTTTCGTGACTGTACAAATAGACTGCTACACTTTCGAGTGATAAAGACGCAAACCTCGCTGATTTAACAGTATTCACATTTTCTTATTGAATAAATATTAGTTTTGACATTCTGCTAACTGCATAGTCCGCACTTTTCCCTTCAGTTCCCTGCGCCATCTTGAAAGGTAGTCGTGGACCTTTGCATCAAAGCCATACGAACGTTTAGCTTGCAATGATAGAGACACGTGAATAATTGTCCCGCAAGGTGTTAAAAGGTCTCTATCATTGCAAGCTCAACGTTCATCTCGCTTCTAAGCAAAGGCCCGGCTACCTTTCAAGATGGCGCAGGGCGAGCTATTTCATGTTCAACTTACATGCATCTTTTAAGAAGATATTCCAAATCATAGAACTGATTGAAGCTAATTACTTTAAAAAGACCGCAAATATACCTTGGAATGCTTTAAATAAGTCAACATCGCTTATTTGCCATGTGTTTCCTATAACCGTATTTACTCGAATAAGCGCCATCCTCGAATAAGCGCCGCATTTTAACGCTATAATGTTACTCTAGAACAGCATTGGAAATACATTTTATCAAAAGCTATATTCTTCAGTTCAAATTAATAGTTCAGGGGCCGGTTGTACGAAGGGTGGATAAAGTTATCCGCGGATAAAAGTTATCCACTGCATAGGTTTTTATAGATTTTATCCGCTGGATAAGGATTTATCCGGTGGATAGCGCTATTCAGGCTTCGTACAACCAGCCCCTGATCAAGAAGGGGACATTGAGATCGAGAATACTTTAATAAGCGCCGCGGCGCTTATTCGGGTAAATACGGTATGTATAGAATTAGATAAATAATTTCTTTGGATAATCACTCAAACGTTAACGTTCAGTTTCTGAGAAAACCCCATCTTAGCAGACGTAGCTGTTATCTCCCTTATTTACATCTTGTCCAGGAAGTCGTTGATTCGATTAAGTTCTGGAAGATAGTACAATTTATCAAGTCCCATGGCATAGCATAAATGATTTAGCAAATCTTCATCGATTGCCTCCATAAAATTGTCTATTTGCCCTGACTCTCTCGTGTTCGAAACAGTCTTGTGTACTATTGTTTGGTTAGGAAATGAGCTTTTTGGTAAAATGTGACGATTTTTTGCAGCAATTCCGGCGTTTTGTTGTGGGTAGTAATGTAACGTAGTCTTTGCTTGTTGTAGATGGTAAGGGTAGTTAGACATCTGATATTGAGAAAACGAACTATAAGCAGCTGCCATTTCAGTTTGTGACTTTTAACAAAGTTTCAGTAATATTTTATACCAACTCTTAACTTTGAGCAATTCTGTTTGACGTTATTATTAATGTTCTTTTTGCTGTTCCTTTCAAAATTATTACGTCGTGCTAATGCAATGTACGTCGAATACAAACGCAAAAACTGTCGATTTTGCAAACAAGTTTAATTCCAGTAAAAACGTCTCTCAAAAAGTTAAACTTCCAATGAGTTCTTATTTAGTTTGCAAACAAATTGTTTTCCAGTAAAAAGGCGGCGTTACCCGAGTGTTAAAATCGGCAAAACTTGGAATAAAAGGCTTTCTCTTCCAAACTTAACTGAAGTTCCAATTGATGTGTTCTTAATTATCCCTAAATAGGTTCAGTTCGCTAAAGCGACGAAGTTGTTATAATAGTGTTTCCGAAAACAAAACTTTTTCAGCTAGTATCCAAGTATCCCAAAACTGTCTCAAAATTCTACAGAATTCTACAGAGTTCCAATTTCAAAACACTTGAGTAGGTGTCCAGTTACTTTCAAACAAGAACTCGACACTGCTTCTTTAAATACTGATATAGAGAATTCTTGTACTACAGTTATAGCTGCCAAATGTGACCCACTAACTTTGCTATAAGATGGTTCGTTGCTTCTTCTTGGAACTGTTCAGAACATCCAGCATGAAATAACAAACTTTGGCCCACGTAAAATTAAAACTGCTTCTTTGTACCGTAACCAAAATTCAGTGACTTTGGCTTGTTAAAATACTATACTGCGTCTCTTTGAAAAGTTGCTAGGACAAACCAAGTTGATTTTGTGGCCGTAAAAAGCTGTGTTTATATCCAACAAGCCTTGAAATGATCCGTTAATTGTCCAACAATGTTACAGATAACAAGTGAAAAGTATCGCTCTCCAAACTTAATATCGGTGACGTCGCAGCTAAGTGATTTGATCAGTTACTTGAAGGTACTGGTAAAAGTAGTCCGCGATAACACTGCTACAAGATATTCCAGATAATGACTATAAACCTTCTTTTTGTCAATTACAAAGATATTAAAATGATCAAATGAGCACACACTAGCTACAACGTGTAGTGTTCTGGTATAATAACACAAGCAGGCGTGCTTATTGTTTCTTAAACAATAGATATTCCAAACGATCTTGTAAGTAGTGTTTACAACATGAGCGGCCGTGTTGTATCGGCAGATACAATCGCAAGCCGAAGGCGCGCGATTGTATCGCCGATACAACACGGACGCGAATGTTGTAAACTACTTAAAAAATGTCTAGGTAAGCTCTTTCATATTTGACTAAAATTTTCAAGATTAAAATAAATTTTGCCGTAAAATTACCAGTTAAAACTTATGCAAATCAGGATATACAACACTAGTGTTGTATCAGATTTACAACACTCGTCATGGTCATGGTTTCTTTTGAAAATGTCTCATTAATTATTCATGAATTTTTTAATCCTATTCAAAGTCCGCTTATTTGCAATTTAAATCCAATATTGGGATCAGGTGGTCAATTTTGTATAAAAACACCATAAAATATAACTATTAAAAATACTCGAAAAAGTGCCCTAAGTTGGGATGTTTTTTATATTATTAAAATAGTCATAGTTTAACAGTGCAAGTAATTGAAGTTCGTTTTTGTAAGTTGTTAAGAAAGCTGTTGTTATTACGGCACGTGCTAGTGCTTACCAGCATCAAATAAAATAACGTAAACGTGCGATGGTGTCGAAAATGTAAAATTAATCTTGTAAATTATGGCTAATCTTTGTTCAATATAATCATTTTTCTAAGATCTACTCTCATACGTCGAAGTGCAAAAAATAATTTCATTTTTTCCATATTTTTTATTAGTATTTTTTTAAAGTGATTTTTTTTATTCTTTAAATCTTTGATGTCTTTGCTTTTCTTATGCTTTTTAAGATCTATCTTTTTCTTAAAATAAAATTTGTAAAAATCACGTCTAAAGTTCAATTTCGACTTGATCAAATTTCTTTACACTTTGCTTTTTACTTTTTTTAAGGCTAGTCAGTTCTATCAACTATGATTCTATCTAGAACTTTTGATGTGACAAGTTCTATATGGGACAATTTTGGGCTTGGCTTTAGAATACCCCGACACTTTTTAGGCCACAGTATAGACCTGTCTCCGTGGTCCGCAGTGATTGACTGTGGACCGCGGTTACACTTAGTTGTATATCATTACTTCACTTCGGACTGCGGACCGCGGTTACACTTAGTTGTACATCTATTTCACTTCGGACTGCGGACCGCGGTTACAATAAGTTGTATATCTTTATTTCACTTCGGACTGCGGACCCCGGTTACACTTAGTTGTATATCTTTATTTCACTTCGGACTTAGTTTATATTAGTATTTCGCCGTTCTCAAAAGACAACGGGGTACGGGTACAGCAATTTCCATTGCATGCCTTCAAAAATGTCGGGGTATGTTAATTATGAAAATATAATTTTTATCGTTCGATACGCTCACTCGGTAGATATCGAATTGGAACACTCGTAGCACCCATATTATTATTATTTTAGTCCGACAAAGGGCTGAAGTTCGAAATGTCAGTAAAGTTAAGTTAATGATAATGATAATGATAATGATAATGTATTTATATAGCGCACTTTCTATGTGTATATATTCAAATGCGCTTTACACATTGTAGTTAGCTGTTAGTAGTTAGTATATATTAGTGTAAGTGTAGGCCTTTCACTGAGGATGGTCGTGACCTGCGTCATCAGTCGTTCTTTTACGTCCCCCCGATGAATGGTTAGTGTGTGAGTGGCGAGACGGGACCTCCGATTTAACGTCCTTATCCGAGAGGACGCGAAGCCTAACAATTATAAACCGAAATAAATACAAAGTTATAACTTTCTCCTCAATTATTTAAAGACCCTGAGTGATGGTCCGGCTGGGGTTTGAACCCCCGACCTCCCGGTTAACAGGCCGTGCTCTCCCAACTGAGCTAACCCGTTTATCGGTTAACATTTTAAGTTAACAAGTTAACATTTTTTACGGTGTTACAAATTTCATTTTATTACCTATCGTTTATATCAAACATTAGCACTGATGCAGCCTATACTAGTTTACTCGCTAGTTTCATTCTATGACCTATCGTTTATACCAAACACCGACGCAGCCTATACTAGTTTACTCGCTAGTTTCATTCTAAGACCTATCGTTTATATAAAACACTAATGCAGCCTATACTAGTTTACTCGCTAGTTTCATTCTATTACCTATCGTCCATATCAAACACCGACGCAGCCTATACTATAGTTTACTCGCTAGTTCCATATATATTAGTTCTGATTGTAGCACATGCTGATCTTGGAGATCACGAACATTAAACACCAATAAAAACAAACAGTTTTCAAAAGAGTTTGTAATACGATTGTTTTTAGTTTGCTTAAGTGACTATTAAATTCGTATTTGTAGTTGTTTCATTGATAGCCATTGTTGCAGGTGTGTGTCATATGCACCTGTCTCAGCCAAAGACGCTGTCAAGACTCTGAGACCCCGTTTACACGGATCCGGATACTTTTGAAACCGCATACTTTTTATGCGAATCGGCCTATCGTCCACACGAATCCAGTGAATCCGGTCACCGAAACCGCATACTTTTACTTGAATCCTCCAGATACGCGGATTCGTGTGGACGCTAATATTTCTATGCGGTTTTCGTGTAGACGAGGCGTTAGTAGTTGTAACATAATTGATATTGATTATATGGTCGTTACATGCAATGAATAAATAACAGTGTGCTCTATACAGGCCAACCACCTGATGTTTAACACTAGCTGTCATGAAACAAACCGCGAGTTTGCTGTAGAACGCTGTTCTTAATTATATTGCAAGCTATTGCAGGTTAATTCGAAGGTATATATATATTTGAATGTTATCAGCTTGTTGGCAGCCAGTTTTGAATGCTGTCCTTTCGCGTCAACATTTTGCGCGGAGTATGGCCGTCCAGTAATTGGCCGATGCTGTTGTGGTGTCCCTGCCTATTGTCCTTATTGCTAGTTTACTTATTTATTTCGTATATTTGTTGTAAAAACGTAAAATGTATTTAGGCGAAGCAAATGAAATAAAAAATAAAATAAAAATAAAGTTGACATGCACCTCGAACTCATCCTTTATCCACTTTATATTTCAGCTTTCAAAATATTAATCCAAATCTATCAATCAATATGGAATAATGAATTTGTTCTATTTCCAATGAACTAGCCTGTCAATCAAACGAAGAAACAAGGCGTAATTGGATAATATGATAAATAAATAAATACAAGCTTAAGGGCGAATTTTAGATAGATGTGTGAATGCGGCCTTCAATAAGCTATGGATAACTGAATCAACCTTGGGTAAAACAATCAATCTAGCTTGTCGTTATTAATTTCATTGTAAAATGTCTAAAAACGAAATGCTTGATGAATCTATAAATGAATGATTAAATGCTCGATAGAGTGGATAATAAGCGAGACATGTAATTAATGAACAGATTGAAATTAGATACATTATATAATTCATAAATAAATAATAATTAGAAGGTTTAATCAATAACTAACAAAATAGAACAAACTTAAATCTGGAAATAACTAAAAAATGTCAAATAAACCGAATGGTGGAGTACCAAAATGTCAGTCAAAGTAATTTTGTTATCTTAAACATTTCTTGTTGAGTTTTTTGAGCTGACTTAACTGATGAGAAAATTAACAGGTTGAAAGTTAACAACTAAAAATTATGCAATTTAGCATTGATTTGTTCTACATGAGGCATTACTAGAGCAGCACCTTGCGAGCTCAATATACCCTTCATTAAAGGTGACAAAACATTTAAAGTATTTGTAATCACATAATAGCAGCAAAACGTTTTGGCCGTTTGACAGAAGACAACACGATGTTTAGATAACCCAATAAAACAATATACTACTGGTAATTGATCAATTAATCATATTACGTGTTTGCGCCCCTCGTTTGGAACACAGGCAGTATTAAAGGACATAGTACGTACATGCTGGGCAGCGAGCAAGGAAAATCACCGCGACTGTTTTCCTTCACCGGCCCTTTTTTCCCTCTCCCTACAATACACGTACCCCGTCATTCGTCATTCACGCCGTAGTCTCATGCCACGCGGTTAAGAAAACAAAAATAATACACGGTAGAATTTTAAAGCACAAAGCTATAAAGTGTCATGCATCCTGAATGCAAAGATTTACTCATTATTCTGAGTTTTATCTATATAGTGGGCCGTTTTTCCAGTGCAACACCACCGCCATCATAATCGCAACAATCTGATCATAGCTTTCATTTTTAACATCAAAACCGACAAGGATTCCAAACATTTTCATGGTTTCACGACCGAGATTACATTGAACACTCTAGTATAAGGCTGCAAAGGATATGTTGGTATTTTGTCTATTATATTTAAAGGTTCTTCAAATGGTTTCTTAGCTGTATGTGTTTATGATATGTTATCGTGTCAAGCTGTTGCAGTGCTAGGTGTACCGTATCTTATTGGTACCGACAACCTTTGCGATACAGCCTTGGGAGGTGCTTCGGATGCGAATAAATATTTTAAATAGGTGATCATGAAGGTATGACGAACGCTATCGGATCTGCATCATCGCCTGATGAAGACTGACTGTATTGAGTCGTTCAACGCAATCTTTTCAACTATATATTTTTTCTCTCTATTTTCAATTTTCGCAAGTGTAGTTTACATGCACGAGATATGCACATTTTTTATCACCCCATCCCAATAAATGAGTTTCCAAACTGGGCTTCCTGTGTAAAGGAACAGCGCGCGATCAAGTCTAAACACTACGTAAGGTATTACGTAAATTTCTGGCGCTCGCGCTCTGTCATTTGCAAACAACCCCATGCACTGCGTGCTCTACTACGTATCGAGGTCGCTTTGTTACGTCTTTCTAGAGCATGAAAAGGCGCGAGCTACGGATTTTTAATACACATATCGTGACATTGCATTCACTCGTCGTGGTTACAGCTTAAGCCTGAAACAATCTGCAGGTCACCTCTTACGCAACGTCTTTGGATTTACAACTAACTCATAAAGAACTAAATATCAGGATGTCAATGCAGAACCTCAGTTGCTTGGGTGACCCTTTCTATGGATCCGAACAAACGTCAAACAGAAAAATCAGTCGTGATTTTCCCAACAAAGTCTACAGTCTTCTACCTGCTTTAAAGACAACAAACAAACAAACAAACCCTTTTTACGGATCCGACCAAACGTCAAACAGAAAAATAAGACGCCCCGATTTTCCCAACAAAGTCTACAGTCAACTACCTGCTTTAAAGACCACAACGGAGCCAAACAACGCAGATGTAAAAATCACAATCGATGAACTATGCAATTTGTTTGCAGGGATGTCAGGCCACAACACAAAACGTAGAATTCCGAGGGAATACTCTCGCGACTTGACCGGCGAAGAGATTTTCTTTGGAAAAAGAAAACGGAATTATATCGTTGACATTTGCAAGGATGGAAAATATCAACAAGCACACATCGATCAAGTAAAACAAAGAAGAAGTGTACATCTGTTCATATTTACAACTTGTCCCAGAGAGTCACAACCAGGATTTGAACAAATTGATCACGAAGAATATGGAATTGCTAAAGCACCAGTGAGTGTACAAGAAAACAGGTGGAAGATACTAATACCTCTGCCAAATGAACAGCGACCTTGTTTTCTAGAACAAGAAGACATGAAAGCATCAGATACATTATGCATAGAAAACAAAGCATACGATGAACACATACAATCAACGCAGGGGAATGAACACCAACACTGGTTTACATTTCATTTAGATAGCTTCAGTAAAGACTTATCAATATTTCTTATTGAATGTTTATATTCGTATGTTATTTTATTAGTATCATCTAGGGTCTAGATGAAAATCACTTTTGTAGTTTTAGTTAAACCCTAATGAAATAAAGTACTTTATTTATGGGCTTCCTGTGTATTTGAACAGCGCGCGTTGTAATCTAAGCACCACATATAATTGTTACAACCCCATTCCAATAAATGAGTTTCCAATTCACATAAACGAAAATGGGCTTCCTGTGTAAAGGAACGGCGTGCACTGTAATCTAAGCACCACATATAATTGTTACCATGGTTACCCCATTCCAATAAATGAGTTTCCAATACACATAGACGAAAGTGGGCTTCCTGTGTAAAGGAACGGCGCGCGCTGTAATCTAAACAGCACGTATGGCATTACGTAATTTTCTGGCGCTGGCGCTCGCGCTCGCGCTCTGTCACTTGCAAACGGTGATTGGTCAATGCTCCTCTGAGCGATCTACTACGTATTGAAATTGCTTTGTTACGTCTTTCTAGAGTATAAGAAGCTGGGCTGCGGATTTTTATGCGCATTTCGTTCGTACACTTCCACGTGAAAGTTTACGGAAGGGCATTGCAATAAAAACAAAAACCTGTTCACAAAACACAGAATTCCGAAAACTAATTCTACCTCACAAAAGTTATCCATCATCAAAGCAAAGATATTGCAGCGTACAAAACAATATTGCACGGTGAGTGGAATTAAATAATGGTTTTCTTATATCTGTAGCTTTGTTTCTGTTTGTAATTTGTGTAACTCCTTTTTAGATCATTATGTCTGAAAGAGCTTTCACACTGGCTTGCGAGAGGTATCCAAGCGCGAGTTTTTCTTCCAAGGACAAGAGATGCGATGGTGCCAGATTGTGCGAAAATGGTATGTAAGCTTTTCGATTACTTTTTTGCAAATTGTTAAAAAAAAAAAAATCTTTAGCGAAAGGGTAACCCAATACTATAAATGAGTCGCAATATAGCTTTGTTCAAAAAGGTTAACGAAGGCTTTGCTGCATGTTGCTTACCAATCTTGAAGTATGTTATACTCCTTTGTAAATAATATCAGACTCCGAGCCCAGCGAACTAACAGATAGGCCAAAGACGAATGGAAATATGGCGTCCAATTTTAATAGCATATGTTGTCCTTGACTGGCTAGCCTCGTGTTCACGTTGAAACACAATGGAGTTTTTATATGTATTTGAGGCTGGCCAGTCAAGAACAATAGCTATTAAAATTGAACACCATATTTCGATTCGGTGTATCGATCGCGCCTCTCAGGACTGACTCCGGTCCCTTTCGCTGTTTAAAAATACGTTGATGTTAGAACTCCCCTTGCAATTGTTATGTCTTGCAACCTGCGTATAGACATGCTGCATCACATATCAAGTTCGGTTTCAGCATACTGTAACAACCGAATTAAACCAGTTATTCAACCAATTTAAGAAATAGATACAACTAATTGTAAAAACGTTGTCCTTTTTTTTTTTGAAATTCAGTGGGAAAGGAATTAATCAAAAGAAATAAGAAGATCATTCAAGCTGATATCTTTATTTTGTTATTCCTTTGTTACTAAATTACTAATGTTCTATTTTCATGTGTACGTGATAACATTCGAATTCTGACAATAGTCCCCTTCACAGTTCCCTGCGCCATCTTGAAAGGTAGCCGGGCCTATGCATCGACTTTAGAACAACGTTAAGCTTGCAATGATAGAGACCTTTTAAAACCTCGCGGGATAATTATTCACGTGTCTTTATCATATGTTGCAAGCTCAACGTTAAAATTATTTAATACCAGGAAAACAAGAAACAACCCAAGAAAACTACAAACCATCGACATTGACCGCATATGATTCCTTCTCCTCCGCAATGGCAACCATGGGCTTGTACTTGTTGGGAGAGTGTGATAAAACTCCATTACAGCCACAGAAAACTATAGATAATTCTCCATGCTTTGCCACAGTGCCTCATCTTGATTGGCAATCACTCGTGAATAAAGATTCAAGGAAAATATCTGAATTCACTAGACAATTGGCACTTCAATCAGCGTTGATGAAGTACGATACAGAAAAGATAAACCGTGTTGAAATTTATGGAGGGTTTCCTTTGTCACCAAAAAGTTGTGATTTGTGCAGGTGTTTAAAGCTTGACTTCTTTGCTGAATTTTGCTGCACTGACGCATACATCAATGAAGTTGGTACTGTCATCGAAAAACTTGGATTACCAGCTAAAATATATCTTACCCAAGAAGAATTATTGTCCAGCATAAATATTATCAAAATAGCAATTGGAGCTTCAAGCGCAACTCTTATATTGGCATACTATAACGACCCGTGCAGTCAATCAGTGAATCAGTTAAGAATTAACCCTGATATTGCTATCACTCGTCGGTTACAGGTTAGGCCTGAAACAATTACAGAAGTCCACTTCCCCAGGATGACTTACAACAACATTGTCAAACATATCAAGGAATTGAAGCTCACTGTACCAAAGTTGATATGTTATGCAAAAGAAAGCAGTCTCCAAGATGGGGACAATTCTTTTGAAGTTGTGCAGGTCATTTCGGAAACGGAGCCAAGGCGCCAAGAGGAAACGGATGTAAAAGCCCACACGCAGCAACAGAGCTTGAACAAGGCATACACAAAGCGAAAAACCAATGTACAAACTGTTGCAAAGAAAGTGGAATATCTGCACAGTATCAAGGACGCACAAAAGGAGCCAGGTAATACGTTCAAGACATTTGAACAACCTGCGAGCTCAAAGAATGAACAAAAAAATCCAATCCATAAAACACAAAATGTTTCAAAGGCTCTTGCGCAGCTTGCAGAATTACAAAAGTACCACATGGAGTCAAGCAACAAAGTAGAAAACATTACAAAGGTTCATGAGTGTCCACTGCACTTGAGAAAAGCAGAAATAAAAATCACAATGGATGAACTATGCACTTTATTTGAGGCGATGAAAGGCCACAACACAAAACGTAGAATTCCAAGGGAATATTCTCGCGACTTGACAGGCGCAGAGATTTTCTTTGGAAAAAGAAAGCAGAATTATATCGTTGACAGTTTCAGTGATGGAAAAGATCAAACAGAACACATCAATCAAGTAAAAGAAAGAGAACATTTACATCAAGATCGTTTGGTTTGTGTTATAGAACAAGAAAACAGCGATACGTCATGCATAGAGAACAAAGCATACGATGGAAACATACCATCAGTACATGAGAATGAAAGCTGGTTTTCATTTCATTTTGGTAGCGTCAGTAGAGAACTAGCTGTTTATCCGAATTATCAAAAAGATGAAACACCAAGATTTAAAACCCAGGATAACGAATTTGAGTCCCCTTATGCGGTCTACGCTACAATGACCCCCGAACGAAGAGCCAGAAGAAAGCTTTCCTTTGAAAAGTTAATTTCAAACTGGCCGCATGTAGACGTGAACGATTTTGAACTGTTTGCTGGGCCTTATGATGTATCAGAGGACGAATACACTGTGACTGTTCCGCCTTTATCGCAAGAGGTCACGACATACAACGACGTTGAAGTAGAAATAAACCCATTATTTCCAACAAACAACACGCTTGGAAACTCAGAGAACTACCTGCTAGATCTAGAAACCATCAACATCCAAAAACCTTCGAAATTCGTCCAAAAAGAATGTCAAGCAGCTACATCTGTTGCGGTTGAAGTAGACAGGAAAGAATTATCTGAACCAAACGTTACACGTGTACATTCAGCAGACATCTCAGTTCCATTTTCAGCTACATATGTCAATGCTAAAGTATGCATTGAGGAAGTATTTGAACCAATTGGTACTCGTGAAAATTCAGTAGACGTCCAAGTAGAAAGTACCAAACCGAATACACCATATAATACAACTGGACATTCAGGAGACGTTCTACTTCCATTTCCACCCACATCTGTCAATGCCAATCAATGTATAAATGGATTACTTGAACCAATTTGTACTCCTGAACATTTAGTAGACGTCCAAGGAGAAAGTACTAGACCAAATATACAAAATATTACATCTGAACATTCAGTAGACGTCCAAGTTCCATTTCCAGTTACAGCTGTTAATGACAAACAACGCATAAATGGATTACTTGAACCAATTTGTACTCCTGAACATTCAGTAGACGAAGTGGAAAGTACCGAACCAAAAACACCTACTTCAGACTCTTTACCGAATCACATTCCAATTCTAGCTACAACTGTTGAAGATGATGTATGCATGGAAGAATTAATTGAACCAAACATTACTCCTGGACATTCAGTAGACGTCCAGGTGGACACCACTAATCTACAAACACCTACTTCGACCTGTTTCCAGAAAGAAAATCCCGCTGAGTCTGCCAAAGCCGAAGTAGACATTATAGAATTCTTTCAACCAAGCATCACAGCTAAACACTCAGTGGACGTCAAGGTAGCAACCACAAAACTGCAAGCACCTACTTGTATGTCTGTCCCAACCCAAAGTACTGCTGAGTTTGTTTGTACTAAAGAAGGCATCGAGGAATTTGCTAAACTAAACAACATACCTGCAATCTTAGAGGAAAGTCATGGAAGTACTTGTGACTCTGTCCATAAAGTAGGTGAATTTGCAGCGGCCGTTGAAAAAGTTCTAGAGTTAAGTCCAAAAGAAAACAAAATAGAGCAAGATCTAGAGCAAGATGGCGATGAAGATTCTGAAATTAGCGATACGGACTCTGACGATGACAACTCTGAAACGTCGGGCTATACTTCTTCAAATGATTATACTTCGCCCAGTGATAACGACGAAAGTGACATTGAAGAAACGTCTATTGCTGAATATGAAAGTGAACTATATAGCAACAAGAACGGAGAAACGCTTGAGATCACCAAAAAGGAACTAATATATAAGGATGAAGCAAACAAACCAAACCTATCTGCAGATGTAAATGCCGATGTTCTTATGGCCGACACATCAGTTATAACGCCAACAACAATGCGAATTGATAATTACGGACAGTGGTCTGCCTTCACCAGCCTTTGGTCGCGCAAAACAGAGGAATCAACTGGTGTCTCAATATCATATACATTGCCTGGTGAGATGGACGTCGATATCACTAGCATGGTTCCAAACTTAGCAAACCCTCTTTATGATGCATTTATTCCAATGGATGTCGACTTAAATAAACCTTCGTTCAATGTAGCGCCACTCCATCCAGCAACATGGTGTTCACCGGCTACCAGTAATCCCTTCGTACTCAAGACTCAGTGCCTTGCAAAGTATAGCTTGTTTGGAAGTTCAAATATGGCACGAGCATTCCAAACTAGGCACTCTCTACAAGGTATTTGGACTTTCAACAGTAGATTCAAAGAACCAGAAGGTATGGACATTGATAATTTCGACCAGCCAACTAAAAGCAGTGCATTGCTTGCCAGAGACTTTGTCGGGAATCGATATTTCAAGCAAACATCAAAGCCATTTACAAGTTTATTTCCTGCAAGAAATGATATGGTGAAGTTCCCAGTAAAACAAATGGACCTTTCTAGTCTTTCAAATGCGCAGGAAAATATTGTTAAAGATAACTCAACGTCAAAGAATATTGACAAGGAGAAGATAGACATCTTGACACCAAGTCCTGCTCTAGCCAATTTTAACTTCATAGCTGAGGAAAGCAAATCGCCATTCGATAGTAGGTTTCGCACCACCACTTCGATAGAGAACAAGAGAGGCTTTGCCGGCGATAAACTGGTGAACGTTCCTACCAAAACAACTAGATTCAGATCTAAGGAAACAATTCGATTTGCAAATAAGAATAATGCAAGTTCTACCAGACAACATCAACTAGAACGCGACAGAAATCCTTTACCTGTTAGAAAATTCAGCTTTAGAAACAGACGTTATAAGCAAAAACAAAGAGTTGACGTTGCACTTGCAAAGAGCACTGGTATGGAGGATGAAGACGGTAAGGGTCCATTTATTAAAGACGCCGTTGTGCAAACTCCAAAGCAAGCACTAGTTCGCGCTTCTATAGACAAGCCGTCTAAAGTGGCATCTTCTTCACCTCCAACGCTGATGATTGGCAATGCTAGTGACATCAAGACATCAAAGATCTACAAAGCCAGAGGTCTTACAAAGGCATCACAGCAGCGACTCTTAAGAACGAAATCTAGAGCTGCAAATAAGAAAGCAAATGACAGACACAAAAGCATAAAAACAGCATTGGAACCGCAGAAGTCCATGTCTAGCAAGAGGTATTTGAGCAAAATCAAAGCAAAAGATAATATTTTTGCAAAACACGCCAAGTCATCACAAAAGCGGTCAATGAGAAAACTGAGAAAACTGACCTCCAAACGTAAATCGGCAGCTACTCAGACCAACACAAAGACTACACATCAGAGACCTCCAAAACCCAAACAGGATCCAAAGACAAATGTACACAAAGATCCTATCCCTAATATTGGAAATGGAAATCTAACAGAAATAAATAGGCTGGACATAGAGGCAATTATTGGTAAAACTGTTGATAGAAATCTTCAGACGGCGATCAGAAGTAAGCCGCAGCGTAACTTTATTAGATGTGCTCCATATTCGTCAAGAACTGAAACACTGCAGAAGAAAGGTATGTGATGTGGTTGGAGTTGTTGGAAAAGTTACCTGGAAGTATGCAGCTATCTGCTTTTTGCTGTATCTGGAAATGCTATCTTTTATTAAAATTGAATGAAATATGGCATTGTATACCTACAGTTGTGCCTCTATTAAGCGGTCACCCATTAAGCGGTCACCCTCTATTAGACGGCCACAATCTATTCTTATACCTATCCTATACCTCTATTCAGCGGCCAACCTCTATTAAGGAGCCACTTTGGAAATTCACGAGGGTGACCGCTTTATAGGGGTACCACTGTATTTTAATTAATAAGTATAGACGATAACTTTAATTTTATTTCAACCTTTTCCATATTATCTCTATCTATTTGTTGTTTTTCAATTTGTTTCCTTTTCTCCCCTTTTTAACATCCCTTTCAGATATTTCCATTTATTTCATTTCGTTTTCTCATCACTTCTCTTAATAATTATTCATGACTCACTTTATAATTATCGTCGGTGCTAGTTCGTTATTTTATTAATTATACATTTCAATGTTCAATATTTTAAATTGTTAAATTTCAATTTATTATCTGCAGGATATGGAGACGAAACAAACAACAAAACAAATCAGACAATTGTGAATACTACCCCGATGAAATCTCAACGTATTAAACCCAGTGCTTTTCCTTCAAATGAAAAACACAAGACCTTGGTAAAAGACCGCAAACGTTCCAGTAGTTTCCTACTCAGAAAGACAATTGCTGCAGAAAGTCCTAAGAATTTCGTAAAAGCAAAGCACAAGGGCAATACTACCTCAGATATTAGCTTTCAGAATGTTGAAGCACCAAAACACATTGCAAATCACAAAGGTTAGTTTATTTCTCTTTATATCTATGATAATGATATCAATAAAAAGGCGATGGTGTTTATGATAAAAAGCAATGCAGGGCAATAATCCGCTTCACAGTTCCCTGCGCCATCTTGAATTAAGGAAGCCGGACATTTGTATCAAAGCGGGACGAGCTTGCAATGATAAAGATAATTGTCCCGCAAGGTGTTAAAAGGTCTCTACCATTTATTACAAGCTAAACGTTCGTCTCGCTTCGATGCAAAGGCACGGCTACCTTTTAAGATGACGCAGGGAACTGCGAAGGACACGGGACTATTTTGTTAATCAGTAATATTTAATCAATACCTTTTTAAAATCATTTAGAAACGCCAAGTAGACCAAATGTTCCAAGCGCTTCTGCCGAAAACAACAAAGTTGTAAAATATTCTCCATCTGCAAAAGAAGATAAGAAACCAACGAATCAGTTAGAGACACCTGAAGAGTCTAAAGTTAAGAATGTGCAAAGAGATGTAACATCTAATAAGAAAGGAGTTCAAAGGAAAAAGACAACGAAAAATGCTTTGGACGGTGAGATTACAACTATGTTACTTATTTACGTGATGAAAGCTATACTATGAATAAAGTTTCCATGAATTTCATTCATAATGACAATCATCGGTGATCATCATTATTATTATCACTATTACCTTCATGGAATTTTGTCAACACTATGGATAGCATAAACGTATATTATCACAGCAAAAAAAAAAAAAAAAAAGATCAGAACATCACCTTAACTGCCACCACTTCACCATCATCACTTTCATTATCCTCCATCTTCTTCTCTACCTCCTCCTCCTGCTATTTTTTCTTCTACTTCTCCTCCCTTTTCTCCTCCCTTTTCTCCTCCCTTTTCTCCACCTCCACCCTCTCCTCCTCCTCCTTCGCCTCCTCTTCATCAACTTTGTCGTCATCCTCGTTATCCTCTTTATCGTCTTCATCGTCTTCATCGCCATCATCATAATATCATCATGCACCAATGCAACAATCATCATCAATCCTTTTCTATAAGCAAGGGTAATTTCCAGTCGCCTTTCGTATCAAACATATGCCTATTGTTCTTTTGAAATCTCAAACTGTATAAAAAAATATCTCGCGCGCTAATCAAAGTCTTTTGTTACTTCTCACTACAATATCATATATTATGGTAATGGTATTGTTTTCAAGATTGAATAAAATACGGTATTTATGATACGTAAATAATAATTTATTATTTTTTCTCTGTCGAAGGAATCTCATTTGTGCCAATCAAGTCCATCTTCGGCAAGAGAAACATCACAGACATGAAAAATGTTGAAGACCAAATAGTGATAAAGTCGGAAAATAGCGCAGAAAGTCAATGTGGTGCTGCATCGGCCTCCGCTAATTCAACTGGCCACAGCTTTCGTGATGAAGCGATAAAAGACAAAGATAATAAAGGGCCTGTGAAGTCGGCCAAGAAGCATAAAAAGAATCATCTAGACCGTGGACAAGGAGCTCCCGCCGAAGCAATCAAGGAGAAGGGCAACTTCTTTGTTAATGTAAACTTCATGGATGGTAAATTGGACCACTCGAAGCTGTTTGAAGAGAACGAAAGAAGGAAAGAGACAGTCGAGGTAATTATGATGATTGTGATGTCTCTTTTGTACTCCGACGAAGGGCTAAAGCTCGAAACGTCAGTAAAGTTAAGTGAACATTCTTTACGGTGTTATAAATTTCATTATATTACCTATAATTATGATGCATTTACGTATTATCATCATTATCACCACCAATATCACCAACACCATCACTTTCATCATCATCATCATAGTTATCATCGAAAGAGTATTATCTATACTTATCTATTATTATTATCTATGTTTTCGCAGGAGGGAAGAGAATCAGTTATCCTCAAGAGACGAAAACGCCCATGGCGACCTCCTGTTCCCCAAGAAAAGGCATTCCAATTTCAAACTTTGGACTGTAGGACAATCATAAAAGCCATGAGATCCAAGAAGGCCTAGATTGCAGATATATAATTCGATCATTTATAATATTAATTATGGTATTATAAAACTTTTTAACACTGAATATAAATGCATGTTTTGTAGATAATATATAATATAAGTTGTGATTTTTTAAAACTTTTTTACATATTTACTCCCTAACCCTTAATTTACTACATATATATCATATTTATTCCGTTCACCATATACATTGTCATAATTTATTTGCCGTTCAAGCAAGCAGGGGCGGATCCAGACATTTGTCAGTGGGGTGTCCCAATAGACCTCATTACCTCCGTATGCAAATTGCCCATTTCAGACCACGTGGCATTCTCTTGAGAATTGTTCTTTTATGATGAACTTGTTATATCATTTACATGAGAAAGAATCAACTTTCCAAGGGTAGCATCACGTGATCTGAAATGGGACAACAAACAAGGAAGGTAAAGAGGTCTATTGCAAATAAAAAGCTCTAAAGGTGTTAGGGGGTGCATGTCCGATTCCTAAATGGCTTAAATAAAATAGGGTAAATGCGGCGTTAGGGAGTGTCCGGTGCTACTAGGGACAGCCCCCTAGCTAGATCCAATCCTGGCAAATATTTAGCATTTTCACTTATTGGATCTGTGTTTCAGAAAACAATTGCAACCTTCTCAACTATTTGTGATTTTAGATATGTATACTGTAAATGCATGCACTGTCGTAACAGAAAACAATATAGCGACGTCATCATTGCTTACATACAACTATTTCAAAACGTTGAATATACTGAATAATACGTTCAAAAACCCAAGGTCATTGTGGGTTTCATGAATTTGAAAGAAAAAAGAAACATAAGGACGATTTACTCTCTATATGTAGCTAGTATATAAACTTTTTGTTCCATTGACCCTTGTTGCCTCACTCTTATGAAATTATTCTTTTGTCTTTGAACTTGAGTGAATTTAAAAGAAAAGAATAATTTCATGAGAACGAGACATCAAGGGCCAGTCAGCCATTTTGGAATAAGGTATATTGTTTGGGATAAAATGTACTAAAAATAAAATAGCTAATTATAATATTAATGATTAAACAATAAATCATGTCCCAAAATGCATTTCGGTCTTGGAATGCACTGTTCAGTATTCCGGTAAAGTTTATCGAAATATATGTATATGATATTTAAATGTAGGATTGGCGAAACTGATAACGGTGTTATATGTCAATAATAATATGCTTGTGCTGTAGTTGCTTTTCCACTTAATATCACTACTAAACAAATGAGCATTTCATAATTGTTTATTGAAATAGATGTACATCATATTTGAATGTAGGATTGGCGAAACTGATAACTGTGTTATACGTCAATACTAAGTTGCTTGTGCTGCAGTTGCTTTTCCACTTAATATCACTACTAAACAAATGAGCATTTCATAATTGTTTATTGAAATAGATGTACATCATATTTAAATGTAGGATTGGCGAAACTGACAACTGTATAATATGTCTATACTAAATTGCTTGTGCTGCAGTTGCTTTTCCACTTAATATCACTACTAAACAAATGAGCATTTCATAATTGTTTATTGAAATAAATGTACATCATATTTAAATGTAGGATTGGCGAAACTGACAACTGTATAATATGTCTATACTAAATTGCTTGTATTGCAGTTGCTTTTTCACTTAATATCACTACTAAACAAATGAGCATTTCATAATTGTTTATTGAAATAGATGTACATCATATTTAAATATAGGAATGGCGAAACTGACAACTGTATAATATGTCTATACTAAATTGCTTGTTCTGCAGTTGCTTTTCCACTTAATATCACTACTAAACAAATGAGCATTTCATAATTGTTTATTGAAATAGATGTACATCATATTTAAATATAGGAATGGCGAAACTGACAATTGTATAATATGTCTATACTAAATTGCTTGTTTTGCAGTTGCTTTTCCACTTAATATCACTACTAAACAAATGAGCATTTCATAATTGTTTATTGAAATAGATGTACATCATATTTAAATGTAGGATTGGCGAAACTGATAACTGTGTTATACGTCAATACTAAGTTGCTTGTGCTGTAGTTGCTTTTCCACTTAATATCACTACTAAACAAATGAGCATTTCATAATTGTTTATTGAAATAGATGTACATCATATTTAAATGTAGGATAGGCGAAACTGATAACTGTGTTATACGTCAATACTAAGTTGCTTGTGCTGCAGTTGCTTTCCCACTTAATATCACTACTAAACAAATGAGCATTTCATAATTGTTTATTGAAATAGATGTACATCATATTTAAATGTAGGATTGGCGAAACTGATAACTGTGTTATACGTCAATACTAAACTGCTTGTGCTGCAGTTGCTTTTCCACTTAATATCACTACCAAACATATAAACATTTCATAATTGCACAAACTACATAAATTAACATTCTTAAGTTGATACTTATCTATTAGATAAGAGTCTCGATCAATTGGCGAAACTGACTACTGTGTTATATGTCAATACTAAGTTCGACTTGTTGCTTTTCCACTTAATATCACAACTAAACATATATAAACATTTCATAAGTTGATACTTATCTATTAGATAAGAGCCTCGATCAATTAGCTCAATTAAAATATAGCGCCAAAAAAAAAATATATATACTGGAATAATCATTCAAAAGGTCTCATATAATAACGGTTTTTAAAAGAGACACGATGAAGAGGACCTTTACAAATACTATAACATTTCTCAAGCGAGCATAAAGCACAATCTGATTTTTTTATCTTTTTGTTTAATTATTATAAACACAGTTTAATAAGATGTTCATTTTTACCGCCAAATTACATTTTCCGCTTAGCTGGATCACGGTTAGCGACAATGGAACCCGCTCAACCACATCGGCATATGACATTCAAACTTGTATATGCAAAATACATAAACTTCACTGGATCGCCTGCTAAACTCAATCATAAACAGCAATAGTTGTTAGTTTGACTTCAGATGTCTGGGGTTCGGACTTTTAAACTGAAGAACATATCGAGGGATGGATCAGGTGAGTAAAATATACTGAAAAATTGTTGAAAAGTTTTCAAAACTTTCATTCATCCATGCATGCATTATAATGCTTAGCTGTCTATACAGATGCTTCAAAGCTTATATTACCTCGTTTTAACTCGTAATGGAGTGCATAAAGGGCTATATCTGAATATACAAGCATCATTTTTTGTGGCGGAGCAAGATTAGAATAAAGGTCAATAGTTTTAGCAGCAAAGAACTTGAATGTAACGGTTTGCTTTTATAAATACGAACACGTAGGCCGATAAGGAGTTTAACGTTTCGTGCAGAGCGTTAAGTATTCCATGACAAAATTTCTACTTTACAATTTCGATTTTTTGGAATAAAATCTATAGAAGTAAATGAAAGTTATAGTCAAAACTGACGGATGTTTGGTTATTATACCATTAATATATGTCACTACATTATCAGGTTGTCTGATAAGTTGTATACATTGTATCTTTTTGAGAACTGAAGACACCACATACAAGTGAGGATATTTTGGCATATCAGTTGTAATGTGTAACTGTGGTAAAAATGGAACATGCTAACCACATATGAATAATAATAGTCATGAATAAACGTTGGTCTGTCTGTTGATCACTCTCCTATTTTGATACGTGAGGACACTGAGAAACCCCGGTCTGCAAGTAAAGTCTAAGACATTTTATTGCACAAAAAATTCAGATTTGGAAATCTTAGAATGTATGAAAGTCAAGCTTTCACAGATCAACCCTCAATTCGGCGACAATTTTAAAAACAATATATCGCTTGCGCCCCCCTCTCTCTTAGTCCAATATGCGCTTACAAGATGTGTCGAGAGGTATGAACAGGTTAGTCTACTTTGAAACGGAAAAGGCTCAAACTTTGCACACTTACGTGTGGACGCCGACTCCGTTTGTTTTGAAACTCAAATTAGTAAAATAGAATTGTTTATAGAATCGTGACATTCTTTGGGTCACACGCAGAGTTGTATTTTTACAATGACAGAAATATTTTCACGTTTAAGCTAAATGTAAACAATACAACAAGCTCTTGAGATACTTAGTTCTTTCACTCAACATAAATTAATAATATAACATTTATTTAAAATAATAACATAATATAACAACTTTTGTTAATAAATGTGCCTATATATAGCCACAGTTCTAGGCGCTTTGGATGTAGAATAGGTAAGACTAGAAATCAGGGCAACATTGTTTAAATAGTTCAGCCTTGATCTTTTATTTAAAAAAAGTAAGATTGTCAGTTAATTTTATGATCTCTAAGGGAAGGTTATTCCATAGGCTAGATGAAAGCCAACCACATGCAAAGAAGGCGCGACAACCACTTTTTGATGCTCTTTTTATTGTTTTCTGGAGCGATCAAACAATTTAAAATTATTAATACCTAGACCATCAAAGGTAAAGGCTTGCAGTGCACACTGATCAAACCACGCGAAACGGAAAGGTCTTTCATTGTTAAATTAACTCAACTTTCACATGTATACATACAGAAAGGTTCGAAGAAATTGATGAATGGATTGAGTATTTGGGTAAGTGCTATATTTTGGAATTCTTTTGCACAAACAATGCACAAAGAGTACTGAGCAATGCACGTATTTACATTCGCACAACGACGCTGGATCAAGGAATCTACACATAGAGATCATAGTACAGATGATAACCTTATGAATTGATTGCATATACAGTTGACTCTTTCGTATACTACCACCTTCGGACCAGAAGAAAGTGGTCGCCTACGGGAACCTCAATACAGGAAGCCCTATCACATGAAGCCCAAACCATACGTAAATTGTTACCTGTCCGTTACATGTCCAAAATTATCAATGAATCTCTTAAATCCTTGTTTGGCATATTGTTTTTTTCGCCACTGTATTTCAAAATTGTAAAGGAGATAGTCAACTGTATCATTCTATTGACCTGGGTGGAATTTGGCAACACATTGCCTTACTGCACACGTACATTTGCATGTTTTTCACTCCAAAGAGTTTGCACTGACAAACGTATCAAGTACAATATAAGTGGTCATGATCACACATTTCCATAAATATTTGCACTCTTCGAAAACTTCAATCATTTACTTTAAATTGAATCGTGAACAGAGGGTCTTGAATTAAATACTGACAACTGACATTTGAAACCTCCCTTCTATATTGTGCGGTCTGTGCCGTATCCTGCGTCACGTCCAGAGTTTTTCACGCTTATTGTATTGCGTGACACTGCGGGATTATTGCTGCTTCAGTCACAGCAAGCCCAACTAGAGAGAGTAGCGAGAAGTATGGGGATAATAGCATAATGCACTTGCACATTGCAATTGAAATATAAATGTCTGCTGCCATGACAGATAATGTCTATGAACCAACTCATGCATGTATGCATGATATTTCTTGATAGCACTTTTCGGAAAATGTTTATGTTAAACTTAGTATTAAAAAGCAATCATATGGTTTTTAGTTTCAGAACGTGAAGAAGTACACAAGAAAGCGTTCACAAAATGGCTGAACTCTCAT
Organism: Metridium senile; assembly: GCA_949775045.1. Classification (NCBI taxonomy): domain Eukaryota; kingdom Metazoa; phylum Cnidaria; class Anthozoa; order Actiniaria; family Metridiidae; genus Metridium; species Metridium senile. The sequence goes on along the minus strand of OX459108.1, from coordinate 11,440,015 downwards.
CTCTCGAAAGTAGGTTCTTAAGCTTTGATTTGGTGAAATAGTCGATTAGCTCTTTAATTTCCCTTTGCACAATAATAAACGTAGACATCGAGCGAAACCCTACAAAAGAAACCTGAAGCTTTAGCTTAACAGGCGCCTTTGCAAAAGCACAGGTGTCATGTTTTGACAAAGTTGCGCGTAATTCTTGATCATCTATAAAACCCTCAACACAGCGACCAAATCTCAGTTATACACTTTGGAAAGGCAACAGCACATTTTGTTTGTTTGTTTTTGTTTGTTTTTATCTTGGCGTTTATATATTGTCCAGTTCAGTAAGGTTTGAAGTTAATTGCTTATGTATAGTTATTGCTAATAGTCGATATATTTATTCCATAAAGGCGTACCCTCCAGTAAGGATAACAAATCTGATCAATGATTTGTCAGATGGAAATGCCTGGCTAAGTCTGTTCGAGGTCTTACTGGACAGAAAGATCGTAAGTACAAAAAGTGACAAATAGAACTAATTAAACCTAGTTTCCTTCCAGCCTATCCATCGTCTGATGAAGACGGGCAGTACGTAGTAGTAGAAACCATAATACCTGACATTTATGCCCAACAAACCAAATACTTTTATCGATCGAAACAAATGTCTTGTTTATGGTAAATATAACTTCACTAAACCTAATCTTCTTCCAGCCTATCCATCGTCTGATGAGGACTGGCAGTAGTAGTAGAAACCATAATACCTGACACTTATGCCCAACAAACCAAATACTGTATCGAAAAACTTGACATTGCTACATTAACCAACATTTCTTCTTCCATATTGCCTTAATTCCTTTCGTTTCGTATGGCGCCAATATCATTGAATGTTGCATGTTGAAATTGGCTTTAAGAGTCCTCCTGTGACCTCGTTGTCTCTCCCTTCTTATCCATCATGACGTCACGTTACTGCCAAGTTGCAAACTACAGCTGCTGCTCCCTAAACATCCATTACAATCATTTGTTTCTTTTTTTTTTTTGTTCAACTGGGTGGCATGGGTGGCCTAGTGGTCCAGGTTCGAGTCCCAGCTCGGGCATGGATTATGTTGATCATACATGCATGAGTTGAGTTTGTTTGATGTGTTCTTCCCTCCTTGCCACGAGGGTTTTTCTCCCATCGCGAAAATGAACTTGTGAGTTGAATTGTGTGCAAAATAATTAAACGTAGAGGTAGTGAGGGTGTGTCCGAGTCTTCCCCATTAGTAGGGCACACGTGTCCAATCTAGAAGAATTGAGACGTTAAAAAAGTAATTAATTTGTTTTATTTTACTTGCTTTTTCTATGGCTTTCTATATCTCCACGGTTTGTTCCCCTTCGTCCTCAACCGTATGGTACCGCTGCTTTGCATGTTACAATCTGATTGCCTCTTCGTATTTCTTTTTGATCATTACTATTATCATTTTTTCTCCAGGAAAAGTCAAGAGGACACTCCCATCTCCATAACCTATCAAACTTGCAGAAAACCCTGGATATTTGCAAAGAAAACCAGGTAATAGCACTTATTTTAAACTAAAAATAAATAAAAGGGAAGCCAAATGACAACAACTGAAGACAATGATTGATGTTTCAGATCAAACTTGATGGCATCAACGCGAAAGACATCTCTGAAGGCAACAGTAAAACCATCCTTGGTTTGTTATGGAATATCATCGTGCATTTCCAGGTAAAAATATGGCGATATATTTGTTTACCAATTGTTCTCCTTATGGCTTTTGTTGTCTTGTTCACGATTAAGGATGCCGGTACAGGTGATGATGATGATGATGATATGGTGGTACAAATCCAGGAATGATGCAAGGGGGTGACTGTTTTGTGATAAAATATGAACACGTGGCCGTTAAAATTGTGGACCAGTCACAAAATCACACCCATTAAAGGTGGTTATGGTAAGGAGAAGACAAGTTGATGACGATAAAGATGGTAACGATGATGATGTTGATTGTGGTCGTGACGTTTGTGAGAACTGATAATGGTTGTGATGGTGAATAGTAGTACTGCAACGACAACAATATTGAAATCGATTGAAAAGACAGCAATATAACATTATATTACACATAAACTATATTCATTCAAGACTGCTCACGCTAAGCTGGTTCGACTCGCATTTATATTGTATTCCAGATGAAAGGAGCACTCAAGACTGACTCCAAGGCGTACAGCATTGAGAAGATTCTACAGACATGGTGTCAACATCGTTTTGAAAAGTTAGTACATTATTATTTTATAACAAGTAATTAAAATAGCGAATCATGAACTGTTTCAACACAATATTCATTTTGATTCATAGCTACAAAGATGTGAACGTGGCAGACTTTTCCACAAGCTGGAGAGATGGGAAGGCCTTCAATGCAATTTTACATTCGTACAGGTAAAAGTTCACATACACTTTACAGCTCCATATTTCGCATCAGCATCCCCTGGCCAATGGGTACCTTTCATGTTTCCAGACGACAATTCAGTCCTAGGCAAACTTACTTTAAATGCCAATGCACTATGATGAATAGTAATGCTCATAATTTTGTGGTAGCTTTACAGCTAGCCTATATTTTCAGTTTACATTTTTATATATATCAGGAACATGCACTATCCTGATATATTGTGATAACTGCTAGCGCTACCTGGAACATTTGAGATAATCAAGGAGTTCTAATATCAAGGCATTAAATATCAACCCTAATGAATTGAAAAGAGTTCGATGTTTAAGTGCATAAATACAGATACGCGAGGGAAATATCAATTGCCCTTTGCAGTACTCGAACCCACGGTTTCTGCTTTCTAGTCCGATATGTATTAACCACTACACCACAAGGACCAACCACAATAGTCCATTTTGGCAGTGTCTGCGTCTGCAATTTCAAGCCTGACAGCCATAAGATAGCTTAGATAAATTGTCATAGCTTTATTTTAGATATTCAGATCTTCTGCTAAAAATCAACAGCAGCAACTATATCTTCATTTCATTCTAGGCCTGATCTCTTTGACTTTTCTCAAGTAATGAAGCAAGACACGTTTAGTCGATTGGATCATGCTTTTACCATGGCCTCCTTAGAATGGAACGTACCTAGACTTTTGGAGCCAACAGGTAATCTATTGCGTACCATTAATGTACATACATTTCCTTGAAAAAGGTGTTGGCAGCACTATGGCGGAATCACGTTTGCACTGCTGAGATATATTCCACCTCCAACGTCCAGGGAGGAGTCATTGTTTGATGCTTTATGGTTGACTTATAATTGCAGCACTATTTCAAAGCAACATCTAACGAAATGAAGTAGAAGATAAAATAGCAACTACTTTAGTCAGGGGTTGTAGCTACACATATGCATTCAGGCAACATTTAAATAAACAAAAACACAGCTACATTAAGCCTCTGACTAAACTTTAAAGTTAAGTTCAAGTTCAATCGAATTCAAATTTTCTTATCAAAGTGACTGCAAGTACTCCCAACATTTACACCGCCCAAAAAGGAAAATTGAGTGAATTGTTTACTGATTTACTTAAAAATTAGCTGGTATTACACGCTGACGATCATCTTCCAGCCAAAATGTGTTGTCTCTTGTTCCATTCATCATATGGCTTTCACATCCCTTGTTTTATTCCTGTCAAACATATTATAACTTTGTTTATTCTTCTTCTTCTTACTAGACGTGGATGTGGAGAAACCGGACAAGAAAATGATCACAATGTATTTAACCTGTCTGTTTGAACAACTAGAAGCACGTGACAAGAAACCTGAAACAGTGACGTCATCAGAGACGACTACGACCAAAAGTCACCAATTTGTTACGGTATTTGTTTATTTTTTGCACTTATAATCTTTACGTATGAATATAGGAAGTTAAACTATCTTATAGGTATAAAGTGACGTCACTATCTAAGTCTGGGAAAAATATGAAGAATTGTACAAAACCCAGATAGTTGTCGGAAGTTACCATTTCGTTACAGTATTCGATTATTTTAATTTTGGCACTTATAATCTTTACGTATGAGGCGCATCCGAGTTTTTTTTTTGGCCCATTTTGAGGTGTTTGAAAACCTAATGAATCACTCTTTCGAGTGTTGGATATTACTTTTCAAATTATTGGATAATTATTGCGAAATTCAAAGCGAAGTTGAAATGGCTTAATTTTATGCAAGTGTTTCATCAGATTTCAAACTCCTTCACGCTAGTGATTTTGTCTTTGTTTTCTCTTCATTAATTATTCATGAGTTTTAGAAGTAATAGATCAAAAACAAGTGCGAGTGTTCGATCAGGGGATCCAAACACCGAGAAACGGATGAAAGTCGTAAACACGAAGCACAAGATTTTGATCTGACTTCTAAGTTGCATTATAATTCATTTGTTTTTGAATCTCATGAGGCTAAAATATAAAAATTCATACAGTATCTTGATCAGTGTCTAGATCAGTGTTTGATCGAGTATCAAGACCTATGCACGTCACTGAAATGTTGTTATAGGCCCCAGAGTTAATGAACTATAAATGAGTTCATGTGAGAAAAACGTTTTCAAACCTCTGATATCAATGTGTATCCTTTGTATGCATTGAATTCAATCAATTGACATTAAATTAATACTTCATATGTAACTTAACCTTAGAGTAAATTTATTTTAATCATACATATGTAAAAGCAATGATATATTACTGTCTCTATTGCATGCAGCTCAAATATAATACTTGTAGCATTGTCTTAAATAGAGCTTAATCAAAATTGTTGTCATATTTCTTTGAAATAAATGTTGTGCGAAGTCTTCCTTTGATATACAGGCTGCTCGATCCTAAGGAACTCTAGCTCTCCATAAAAAAGAGAATCCTTATGATATGTTGCGGACGTGCTGTTCAAGAAGAATTGAGAATTGGCATGCCTGTTTGAGGAATGTTAGCCTACGCATGCGTATCTTGTCAAACTGTTGTGGCTAAAAAAAGTCGTTTGAATATGTTCAATTTTGAATATTATTGGAAGATAAAATCAATTCAAGGCTGCAAACTTAAAATTTAAGATTACTACGCCCTTCTTTTCATGCCCTTTCGTGTTATTTAAGCTGCATGCAATAAGGCAAGTTAACTTCTTGTTAATATAACGCTCTCTCTCTCCTTCTTCTTTCTCTAAGACTAACACTGAAGCTGGCTTGGTCGAGAAATCTAGAAACAAAACTACATCAAAAGCTTTCTTTTTGAGTCGCAAACGAGTGAAATCGGATAAGAGTTCGGATCCGGACGAAGGCGAATCGACCGATTTCCCTCGTGTGTTTATTGAAGAGGTTAGTATTAATAACCCAAAACGTGGTAAAAGTTGGACGGAGTTTCCCAGTCCAGCATACTTCCAATGACACACTTTCATCATTTCGAACAATCTATCCAGCGAATTAATATTAATATAGTATTAACGTAATTGATTAATCGACTAACTCTAATGTATTTTTACGTACAGTGGTACCTCTATTAAGCGGTCACCCTTGGGACTTTCCAAAGTGGCCGCTTAATAGAGGTTGGCCGCTGAATAGAGGTATAGAATAGGTATAGGAATATATTTGCGGACTTTTTATTTTGGCCACCTAATAGAGGGTGATCGCTTAATGGGTGACTGCTTAATAGAGGTACCACTGTATAAGGTTACTCCCTAACGGTAATGTATTTAGTGCACAAGAAGTCGTAGGCAAGGGGACAAACGGAAATCATTCATTACAATCAGTATCATATCACCAATTTGAAATATATAATAGACTACAAAGATGTGATTTTTAAACCAAAATCATTTTTACTGTATATATTTACTGTATGTCAATGGTTTTTTCCCGGAACTGTATTTTCAGAAGAGAACAATACAAGTTGGATCTGTTTCTTCAGATGTATCAAGAAGCACTAAAAGTTCGAGAAGCTCCAGTTCTTCAAGTACTGGAGAGCAAACACAAGTCTTTTTGTCCCCAGCAAGCTCAGGAAAGGTAAGGTTTGAGCCTACATTTATAATTAGCCCCAGCGCTAAAAATTGATCATCTTCTTTTATATTCGGCTATAAAACATATCATACACCTATTTCAAAAATCGTTGTCGCAAACAAAGCCACAGTCCACACTCTGAAGCTAGCCTCCTTCGCAGGCAACTCCTGAGTCCGAGAGTGAGTTTCGTGATTTTGGAGTTCCTGTGTGGAAAATTCTTTCCTTCTTCCTCCCCTCCCCTCCAGTCATTTTTGCTATATGCCACAGGAAGCCCGCGACGTACGTTTTTTCTTTTTCTTCGTTTTTTCTGCCTAAGAGATGCCTGCGGAGGAGGCTACTCTGAAGCCTGCAAAGCATGTCGGTATTTCTTCTCTTGTTATTGATTTATCTATAGCATATTTTGGTTGTACGTGTTTGTGTTATATGACCATAACAAGTTGTTCAATGTTGTAGTAGATATAAATAGAAATATTTCTTTAAAAAACGTGCAATAAATCACAAATTAAGTCCATATGACCAGCATGCTTTGCAGGCTTCCGAATGGGGACTGTAACTTCGGCTGCGACAACGATTTTTGAAATAGGTGTATATCACTTATTACTAGTCCTTTAGTACTTAGTACTTGTTTTCATTGTTCGGCGTGGCTTCCTAGTGGTGTTTATATATACAGTATTTTGCTGTTTTGCTACATTCTTTTGTGCGTTCGATTGTTTATTATTCATTCTTTCATTGGTTGTTTAATTTATTGAAAACAATTGTTCGACTGATTGATTGTCTGAATGATTCATTGACGCATTCACTTTTTCGACCAACTATTCATTTCATTCCTATCATTCTTATCATTCTTGTCATTCTTATCTGGGTTTTTTTCTCTCCTTTTCATCTTCTTTTCTATTTCCTTTCTTCCTTTTTCCATCTGCTCGTTTCTCCAATCTTCTATATCATATATCACTTGGTGCTACCAAGCTATGATAAATACTCATGGCAGCGACAAAGTGCCATTTGCATTTGTCAAGCTTGCGTGAGCACAGACAATAAAGTAAGCCCCAATGCAAAACATAGTCTCAACTTGTTGTTGATCGAGCATTAACACAATGTTGCTGTGAACATAATTTTACTATTAGTAAAAGTTACATCAGAGTTAAATAAGGTTGGTATTTGATTGTTATAACATTCTGTAAATAAGTTCGCTTTCGTCTAAACAGATTTAACCATAATTATTCTTGATAAAGAAAAGCAGTGAATGTTGATCAAGTCTGCATAAGGGTTCCTAGCTAGTCTATACAAAATAAGCAAGCGAACTGGCAACTTATAACAAGTAGGGAAATACTATCAACCATCACAAAAGTACAGTGTCCTATTCCATATCACAAATGAAGTTTGTAGCATATGTAATTAGAACATTAAATGGAAACTAGCGAGTAAACTAATATAGGCTGCATCGGTGTTAATGAAATTTGTAACACCGTAAAAAATGTTGACTTAATTTTACTGACATTTCGAGCTTTAGCCCTTTGTCGGAGTAAAAGAGGTAATGGGAGCATTGTGATCTAATGTTGCATAGTGTGTTACTAGCATATTAATACTTCTGGAACTTGGAAACAAAATGTTCATGTCCATGCGGGTATCTTGTATACACTTTATATGGATCCTGAAACCCATCTTTTATGCCTAGTGCCATATGAATACCATGTTGTGGATCTTAGTACATTTCAAACCATATAACTTGGAATTTAGCCATCTGTTTTACTTTAAGAAGACAACATTGAGGTGCATGAATATATATTTCTGCATGCTTGGTTTAACTCGATTGCTTTGAAACTAACAGCTTTGGTGTGGCATGGACTATTGCCAATATTTCTGATATCAATGCTAATTTTCTATTAGTACGTACAGAAAAAGAGAACATTTGAACGTCTCTTCAATTTTGAATGACAAGTATTTCAAATTGCAAATATTATGCATCGAATCTATTAAATTCAATTTTCCTTGCATTAGCTGCTATTTTAACAATTAATTAAATAAACACATTTTTTGGAAGGCGACTTTGAATTGCCAAGTTCACACGTGGAGTGCACAAACGAACATAGGTATATATCATTTTGATTTTGAAGATGTTCCACTGTTTACCAATTGCAAAGTTTGCACAAACAAGTATCATACCCAAGAATCCTTCTGTATGCATGGCCATATTCCTAATCAGGTATTTTGTTCCTTTCAGGAGTCACAAAGTGAAGAAATTGTAACAACTACTACAACAACCGAGTTGGAAGCGTTTCCAGTAAGTTAAATCAATATAAATAGTAATAATAATAATAAATTTTTTAACGTCTCAAATCTTCTAGCTGGACGCAGTGCGCCCTACTAATCGGGGAGACTCACTCACACACACTACCTCTACGTTTTAATATTTTGCATACAACTCGGTTCACATATGTAGGCAAACAAGCTTACAGGCAGCTGAGAGAAGATGTGCATGTTAGCTTCCAACTCAAAATTTTCCAATCGCAAATTTTCCAGGAATTATGAACATAATATTTTGAAAACATTTCAGGACTTGGATTTGTCGGAACCACGAGTCAAGCACAAAGAAATGTACCGTTTGTCATCGATATCAAACGAAGATCAGTTTGAGGTAGGTCGATTTGATTGACACATAGACGTATTCATGTCTTAATGCGGTTTTCGACTTTCTGCGAACTCAGACATTCCAACATGTTCTGTCTCGCAGTCAAACCTCAAAGATTGGCGCCCCAAACTTCGCATGTTTGTAAACCACTGTCGTAAAAATAGCTACAACTTTGTAGATATGTACTGCACTTGCATCTATCCTTTAACAGATGCGACAAAAATATATAATATGCGAAATTTACCTCGACAAATTGAAATTATTAGAGGATTGCATTGACAAAGTTTGGCGCCAATTTTTGGAAGTTTACGTCTAGACAGAACATGTTTTTTGTCGCGACCGTTAACGGGTAGGTTCAAACGACGGTATTTCACAAGTAGCCGTTGGAAAGTATGAGTTCCCAGAAAGACGAAAACCGCAGTAAATACCGTACTTTAATACTTGATAAGAAATCCATGTGAAAAATATGTAATTTATTTTACTATTAAATTAAGACTTGCATTCTGCTCTTCAGCTTGAATCCCCAGAACTGAAACGTCGTTTTCTGCCGACCGACACATCAAGCCCACTAAAAACGGACTCTGAAGCAACTTCAACAGAGACCACCATACAAGTTGATACGAGTGAGAAGGGGGATATGGAGCCATGGAGAAAACGCGAGGGTACCTCGGAAAATACCACTGTTACAACAGTGAAAGAAGGTAAACCTGGAGAATCAACGACTACAATAACACGTACAGTCTACACGATGCAAGGACCAGCAACAAAGACTGTCACGAGGACGTCGCGCGAGATCAGAGAAATCACTGATATCGATGGGTCAACACGCAAAGAAACTCGCGAGGGATCTCACGTTGACACGAGCGAGGATTCGCGCGAGGGAGAACGCAAAGTCTACACGATACAAGGACCAGCAACAGAGACTACGAGGACGTCGCGCGTGATCAGAGAGATCGCTGTTGGGTCAACACGCAAAGAAACTCGCGAGGGATCTCACGTTGACACGAGCGAGGGTTCACGCGTGGTAACCCAAATGGAATTATCGACCACACCAGAGGACAAATCATCAAGTGAACAGACCACCTACACGACAACCATACGTGAGACGTCTATGTTAGAGATGCCAGGTGACAAGGCCACAACGACAATGACCAAATCGATATCTACTCGCGAAGGTGTTCGTGAAACCGACGTTGAAATCGATAAAACATCGATGGAATGTGACACTGCTTTTGAGGAAGCGGAGACTTCAATGTTTGAAAAATCGTAAGAACACTTTATTATTAACTTTTGATGTGAAAATGATATTTCTACGTACAACGTTTTTCAATTTTCTTTTAAGAACTTTACAGAACACAAAACACACCTGGAAAACATAATACAGTGGAACCCAGTTAATCCGGCCACCGAAGGGACAGCCCAAAGTGGCCGTATTAACGGGGTGGCCGTATTAACGGGGTGGCCGTATAAAGCGGGTACATTTTATAGAAAATGTATGGACATGCATTTCGTTGCATGCGCGCGCGTTTTTCATCTATTTTAATCATAATTATTGATTGATTAGAGTGTCCCTGTGGATATACCAATGATATATGAAGGAGTATAATTGTCCGTTTTGTTTTCAGAATGCAAAGACATAACGACCTTTTTGAAGACAACCTCTACGAAGTAGAAAATGCAGTAAAGGATCTCGAAAGAAGGATTAAAGATGCAGATCCTGATGCTGTAAATTTCGAGGTGAGAAATTATCATTATTGTGGTGAATAAAAAAAGGGCTATTAAAACAAGACGGTGCTTATTAAGACTGTGAGGAAATTGATGATATCAAAAAAATAGTTCGTAAAATGTGTTCGTAAAACGCGAATTCAACAAAATGAGACGACTTCAAAGTGTGTTTCCAAACCATCCAACTTTGATGACGAAGGTGATGATAGTAGTTGCAGAAATAGTAGGCATTAACTCGCTCTAAATCGCTTAAAATGTCGCCTGATTTTCCTATATTTTTTCTAAAATCGCCCTAAATTTCTTAAAATTACCCTATGTTGCCTCTGATTTTCTTATATTTTTTCTAAAATCGCCTTAAAACTGATGTTATTATCATTATTATATACACCTAATTGCAAGAACGTTGTCCTGACTTTTGTAATTTAGTTGGAAAGGAATTAATTGAAAGACAAAAGAAATTCACTCTTGTTGAAAGCTGAACTCTTTCTTTTGTTATTCCTGATATTCCTTTGCTACTAAATTACTAATGTTCTTTTTTCATATGACAACATTCTTGCAAGTAGGTGTATTATATAAAAAGAATAAAAAATAGTGGTATTATTAGTTTGTTTGATAATGATGACGATAACGATGGAACTGCTGTCAAAATGAACTTTTACTTTAGTCACATGTATCAGCATATAAAGGCCCGAGCAAACGCACGCAACATTGTTGGTCAACATTGTTGCGATACGGTTTCTTGAACACGAGAACAAAAGAATTGTTGGATGAGTTTCATCAAACATCATCCAACAGGGTGTTTAAACGGGCCCAACCATGTTGGTCCAACAATGTTGCGTGCGTTTGCACGGGCCTTAACATGTAACATTAATAAATGTTTAATTTTTGACTACAAGGTGCTTATTCAAGGATGTACTAACCTGGAATCCAAGATACAGGGAGTAATAACACGTGGTCGTACAATGATAGCAGATAATCAGCTTGTTGACGGTAAAGAGCACAACTACATTTCGAGGATGGAAGTATTGGAGAAAAGAATCAAAATATTGATATCAACCGCTAAGAAGACACATAAAGAGTAAGAATATTGGAAAATATTAAAGGATTATTTTAACCGAGCGTGAGGCCGAACAAGCGAGTTTAATAAATTGTTTATTATATTTCCTTTTTTATTAGCGATGTACGAAATCGCAAAGTAAAAAAGAAATGTAGGGATTTTTAGATACAGTTATATATATACTTTTCTTGTTGGTTTTACAGCAACGTGGATAACAGCAAGTATTACGAGGTTAAACTGACAGACGCTGAGTCTTCAGTGGATTCCTTAAAATCACGAATCAAGAAACCCATTTATAATATCCAAGATCAAAGGGTAATTATAAAAACTGAAATTATCTTAGTCACTAGATTATCGATACAAAATAACAAAAGGTAAGAACGCACACAATGCTAATCTTCCAACACATCCGAGGAAGTATCGATTTTATGTCTATTTGGCATACTTATAACTGCAACAAATCCGAAGATGTATCGATTTTAGGAGTACAACGGCTGATTGAAAAAAATACATCAAAAGTATACGAACAATTATATCCTGACTGTCAGTTCGATTGTTATAGGACTTGATGAAAGAGCGTGAAGACACAGATATCAAAGTCCATGCTGTAGCCAGCCTTGGACATACAATGTTTGAAGACAAGTTAATTCATGAAAAGAAACAAGAAGAGTTCCAACGCCGTATCATTACAATGGAAAGGAAAATGACAGTGATAATGATATGGCCGCTGATACTAAAAGCCAGGTAGGTTGTAGAACAAACAGATACACAAACAAACAAACAAACAACAAAATAAGCAAGCAAACAAGAAAGCAAATAAACATCTAGCCAAACAAACAAACAGACAAACAAAAATGCCGACACTCACTAAGGCTGGATTTTTGTTGGAAGCATACTTTTCTCAAATCAAAGAAACACTTGCTCGCTATAATTGCTGAATTATGGAAAAAAGAAATGTAGGGATTTTTAGATAAAATTGTATATTTTTCTTGTTGGTTTTACAGCGACATATTGGATTACAGCAAGTATTACGAGGTTCAACTGACAGACGTGGAGTCTTCAGTGGATTCCTTAAAATCACGAATCAAGAAACCTATTCAAAATATCCAAGATCAGAGGGTAATTATAAAAACCGAAACTATCTTAGTCACTAGATTATCGATACAAAATAACAAAAAGAAAGAACACACACAATGCTAATCTTGCAACACATCCGAGGAAGTATCGATTTTAGGTCTATTTGGCATACTTGTAACTGCAAAAAATCCGAAGAAGTATCAATTTTAGGAGTAAAACGACTGATTGAGAAAAATGAATACCAAGAACACAAACAATTATCGACTGACTGTAAGTTCGATTGTTATAGGGCTTGATGAAAGAGCGTGAGGACACAAAGATCAAAGTCTATGCTGTAGCCAGCCTTGGACATACAATGATTGAAGACAAGTTCTTTCATGAAAATATACAAGAAGAGTTCCAACGCCGTATCATTACAATGGAGAGGGAAATGACAGTGATAACGCTTTGGCCATTGATACTAAAAGACAGGTAGGTTATAAAACAAACAGATATACAAACAAACAAACAACAAAATAAGCAAACAAACAAGAAAGCAAATAAACATCCAGCTAAACAAACAAACAGACAAAGAAAAAGGACGACAACTCACTAAGGCTGCATTTCTTTTGGAAGCATACTTTTCTCAAATCAAAGAAACACTTGTTCAATAATTGCTCAATTAAGGAAAAAAGAAATGTAGGGATTTTTAAATAAAATTATATATTTTTCTTGTTGGTTTTACAGCGACGTGGATTATAGCAAGTATTACGAGGTTAAACTGGCAGACGTGGAGTCTTCAGTGGATTCCTTAAAATCACGAATCAAGAAACCTATTCAAAATATCCAAGATCAAAGGGTAATTATAAAAACCGAAACTATCTTTGTCACTAGCTAAATATAGGTTATCGATACAAAATAACAAAAAGAAAGAACACACCCAATGCTAATCTTGTAACACATCCGAAGTATCGATTTTATGTCTATTTGGCATAATATTCATAACTGCAACAAATCCGAAGAAGTATTGATTTTAGGAGTACAATGGCTGATTTACAAAAAAATACATCTCAAGCATACGAACAATTATCCACTGACTGTAAGTTCGATTGTCCATAGGGCTTGATGAAAGAGCGTGAGGACACAGAGATCAAAGTCTATGCTGTAGCCAGCCTTGGACAGACAATGATTGACGACAAGTTCTTTCATGAAAATAAACAAAAAGAGTTCCAACGCCGTATCATCACAATAGAGAGGGAAATGAAAGTGATAACGCTATGGCCATTGATACTAAAAGACAGGTAGGTTATAAAACATACAGATACACAAACAAACAAACAGCAAAATAAGCAAGCAAACAAGCTAGCAAACAAAAAGGACAACACTTACTCAGGCTGCATTTCTTTTGGAAGCATACTTTCTCAAATCAAAGAAACACTTGTTCGATTGCTCAATTAAGGAAACAAGAAATGTTGGGATTTTTACATAAAATTATCTATTTTTCTTGTTGTTTTTACAGCGACGTGGATTACAGCAAGTATTACGAGGTTAAACTGACAGACGTTGAGTCTTCATTGGATTCCTTAAAATCACGAATCAAGAAACCTATTCAAAATATCCAAGATCAAAGGGTAATTGTAAAAACCTAAACCAACTAATATGTCACTATATTACCGATACAAAATAACAAAAAGAAAGAACACACACAATACTAACCTGGCAACACATCCCAAGAAGTATCAATTTTATGTCTATTTGGCATACTTATAACTGCAACAAATCCGAAGAAGTATCGACTTTTGGAGTACAACGGCTGATTGAGAGAAATATATCTCAAACATACGAACAATTATCGACTGACTGTAAGTTCGATTGTCATAGGGCTTGATGAAAGAACGTGAGGACACAGAGGTCAAAGTCTATGCTGTAGCCAGCCTTGGACATACAATGATTGAGGACAAGTTCTTTCATGAAAATAAACAAGAAGAGTTCAAACGCCGTATCATTACAATGCAGAGGGAAATGACAGTGATAACGCTATGGCCATTGATACTAAAAGCCAGGTAGGTTGTAAAACAAACAGATACACAAACAAACAACAAAATAAGCAAGCAAACAAGAAAGCAAATAAACATCCAGCCGGACAAACAAACAAACAAACAAACAAACAAACAAAAAAACAAACCAAAAGGGCGAAAATCACTATACGGCTGCATTTCTTTTGGAAACATACTTTTCTCAAATTAAAGAAACACTATGTTCAATTGCTCAATTAAAGAACAAAAGAAATGTATGGGTTTTTAGATAAAATTATATATTTTTTTTGTTGGTTTTACAGCCACGTGGATTACAGCAAGTATTACGAGGTTAAACTGACAGACGTGGAGTCTTCAGTGGATTCCTTAAAATCACGAATCAAGAAACCTATTCAAAATATCCAAGATCAAAGGGTAATTATAAAAACCGAAACCATCTATGTCACTATATTATCGATAAAAAATAACAAAAAGAAAGAACACACACAATGCTTACCTGGTCACACATCCGAAGAAGTATCGATTTTATGTCTATTTGGCATACTTATAACTGCAAAAAATCCGAAGAAGTATCGATCAGTTTTAGGAGTAAAACGACTGATTGTGAAAAATGCATTTCAAGAACACGAACAATTATCGACTGACTGTAAGTTCGATTGTTATAGGGCTTGATGAAAGAGCGTGAGGACACAAAGATCAAAGTCTATGCTGTTGCCAGCCTTGGACATACAATGATTGAAGACAAGTTCTTTCATGAAAACAAACAACAAGGGTTCCAACGCCGTATCATCACAATAGAGAGGGAGATGACAGTGATAACGCTATGGCCATTGATACTAAAAGACAGGTAGGTTATAAAACAAACAGATACACAAACAAACAAACAAACAACAAAATAAGCAAGCAAACAAGAAAGCAAATAAACATCCAGTCAAACAAACAAACGGACAAACAAAAAGGACGACACTCACTAAGGCTGCATTTCTTTTGGAAGCATACTTTCTCAAATCAAAGAAACACTTGTTCGATTGCTCAATTAAGGAAACAAGAAATGTTGGGATTTTAACATAAAATTATTTATTTTTCTTGTTGTTTTTTACAGCCACGTGGATTACAGCAAGTATTACGAGGTTAAACTGACAGACGTGGAGTCTTCAGTGGATTCCTTAAAATCACGAATCAAGAAACCTAATCAAAATATCCAAGATCAAAGGGTAATTGTAAAAACCGAAACCATCTATGTCACTATATTACCGATACAAAATAACAAAAACAAAGAACACACACAAAACTAATCTTGCAACACATATCAAGAAGTATCGATTTTATGTCTATTTGGCATACTTATAACTGCAACAAATCCGAAGAAGTATCGACTTTTGGAGTACAACGGCTGATTGAGAGAAATATAATACATCTCAAACATACGAACAATTATCGATTGACTGTAAGTTCGATTGTCATAGGGCTTGATGAAAGAGCGTGAGGACACAGAGATCAAAGCCTATGCTGTAGCCAGCCTTGGACATACAATGATTGAAAACAAGTTCTTTCATGAAAATAAACAAAAAGAGTTCCAACGCCGTATCATCACAATAGAGAGGGAAATGAAAGTGATAACGCTATGGCCATTGATACTAAAAGACAGGTAAGTTATAAAACATACAGATACACAAACAAACAAACAGCAAAATAAGCAAGCAAACAAGCTAGCAAACAAAAATGACAACACTCACTAAGGCTGCATTGCTTTTGGAAGTATACTTTTCTCAAATCAAAGAAGCACTTGTTCAATTGCTCAATTAAGGAAAAAAGAAATGTAGGGATTTTTAGATAAAATTGTATATCTTTCTTGTTGGTTCTACAGCGACGTGGATTACAGCAAGTATTACGAGGTTAAACTGAAAGACGTGGAGTCTTCAGTGGATTCCTTAAAATCACGAGTCAAGAAACCTATTCAAAATATCCAAGACCAAAGGGTAATTTGAAAAGTTAAACTATCTTAGTCAATAGGTTATCGATACGAAATAACAAAAAGAAAGAACACATCCAATGCTAATTTTGCAACACATCCGAAAAAGTATCGATTTTAGGAGTACAACGACTGATTGAGAAAAATACATCTCAAGCATACGAACGATTATCGACTGACTGTAAGTTCGATTGTTATAGGGCTTGATGAAAGAGCGTGAGGACACAGAGATCAAAGTCTATGCAGTAGCCAGCCTTGGACATACAATGATTGAAGACAAGTTCTTCAACGAGAAGAAAGGAAACGAGTACCAAGTGCGAATCGAAAAGCTGCAGCATATCATGCAGCTTATCATGCTACAGCCACTTGACCAACGAATGAGAGCAAAGGAAGAATTTATGGTTGTTGAAGAGACAGGCGAGCTTAGCAGGTAACAACAAATCATTTTCTCGGTACCTTAACTTCGATATCTTGATTGACATCTGTTGAAAACGCCTCTTTTCACGTTGTTGTCAGGGGCCGGTTGTACGGAGGCTGAATAGCGCTATCACAATTGACCCCTGCATAATTTTTGATTATGAAAGGCTCTATAAATATGAATACTTATTATTTGTCAGCATACCTGAGCAGGATAAAGATTTTGATGAAGAACTGAACAAAGCAGAAAATGAGTTATCTTTCCTTGAACCACGTGTGAAGAAAGCCATTCACTACAGAGACAACAAGGTAACAGATGGATTGAACTTATATTAGCTGACTGACTGACTAAATTTGACTAAATTTGACTGACTGACTGACTGACTGACTGACTAAATTTGACTGACTGACTGACTGACTGACTGACTGACTGACTGACTGACTGACATGTCTGCATGTTAAGTTGTCATTCTATCTTTCTGTCTGAACATAACCACACAACTGAACATAACCACACAACTGATTGACTTTTGAATGGTTGGCAGACTGTCACTGACCCAAATGGCTGGCTAGCTGAATGACTGACTGTTTGAAAGAACAACTGACCAATACCATAACATTTGACAAGCCGAACCGATTAACAAGTCGACAGAGTATTTAATAAACAATGACTAGCTATTAAAAATCAGGCCTACTCCGGGTCCTAAAATCGCCGTAATTTTAGGTGATCTCTGGCGATTTTAGCATAAAGCTCCTAAAATCTTAGGCGATCTTAGGCGATTTTAGGTAATTTTGGGCAATCTTGGGCGATCTTATGACCCGGAGCAGGCCTTAACCTCACCTCTGACTAAACAACCAACTAAGTGATGAATGGCAGACCGACCGACCAACTAACTAGGTCATTAACCGAGAGAGTGATTGGATAGCTTTCTGATTACTTGATTCATTCATAAGATGGGTTTCTTAAAACACTTAATGTTGTAATTATTTCTGGTTTATTTGTATTAATCAATATGAGAAGACCCAATGCATGGAGGAAAGCTCTGCTTTGCTTGTTATATCCCTATATAACCAACCGGAATTCGGACCTTTCTATATTGGTCTTGAATTCGTCCCAAGTCCTTTCTCGGCCGTCCCACAGGAACCCCAAAAAGCAAAGAAGCGTTAAAAGAAAAGAAGTTGCCAAGGAAAAGGGCTAATAAATTTATTTATTTTACTTATTTCTTATGACAACGATTGATTTATGTATTCATTTCTTGTTATTTAAAGGAATTGATCAAAGAACTCGATAACTTTAATTACAACGTGCACAATGTGCTAAGTCATGGTCGTAAAACGATCGACGAGAAACTGGTAGACGAGGACAAAGCAGGTGACTATCAAAAGAGAATGGATGATTTGGAAAGAAAGACGCGATTCGTAATGGGATGGCCAATACTTGACCACACAAGGTATTATAAGCGTCATAATTGAATCACGGCTTTTCCTTTATGAATTGATCTTGTTTAAAATAACAAAAATATTATAAACTTGTTCCTGATGATGGTTTCATGATGAGAACGAAATTAACGTCGTGACTTTATAATTCCTTAACTTTTCAATATTAAATCAACATCTCAATCATTAGAGCGAAAACACTAGAACCATGAAATAGAAACAAAAAACATATAAACCCGAAATATTTTCAAAAACAAAATAGTTTCTAACTAATAGTTTTTATTTATTGGCTATTTAGTCAGTATCACTCAATTTTAATTTCAATTTCAGTTTATTTACACTACATATACACTATAATGTTACAAGAGATAATATAATTAAGTAAACAGATTATAGTTACAATCTTTGTAAACAGTTATTGAGTGAAAGTGTAGGGCAATTAAAGTAGCTCAAGTAACTCAACCAGAAACATCAAATATATAAGGAAACAATACCTCATTACAACTTTACTAGTTGTCTTTTAAATTAACTAATAGGCGCTAATTAAGAACTTTTACACACTAACAATTTGATTCTATTTCATGGTTCTAGTGTTTTCGCTCTATTGATTAAAATATTACTATTTTGATTTTCAGCCTGATAATGGGGATTCCGCTAATTGAGAAAGCAAGGTAGGTTGCACACCCGGTTGCACACACTTATCAATAGTCATTTTCAAAATTCTCTTCCACCAAACTCAGACTCGATAGTATGCAATATTTTATTTACAATTTGGCTACAGCCCGTGGTAAGTTCAGGAATGTTCACTATATCAAACTATTGAAACATTTCCATGGGCCGTACTCAAATTCTAAAGAACATATATAACTCGCTATAGAGACAGGGCTTGATCGACGAGAACTGTGAAATGGTATAATGTCACACCGAACGAAATGTCTAGTTTTACCAATTAGAATTCGATAATAAAATAAGGAAGTTTTTTTTTCAATGATGGCTCTGTTAATTTTTTTTTTCAACTCAGCAGTCTGTTACTGATCTCTATTTGCTGTGTATATGCTTAGGTAATATTTTAACATTTTGCAATTGTCTGATTACTTCATCCCTAGTACGCGTTTCAGTGTCCACGACCGAGTACGATTCTTAGATCACAAGCTGGAAGAAGCAGAAAATGACGTCACAAGTTTTGAAAGACGACTAAAGCATAAGAACTTATCATCAGATGATGCAGAGGTACAATGATGATGATGATGATGATGATAAACATGATGATGTGTGAGGAGGAGGAAGAGAAGGAGGAGGAGGAGGAAGAAGAGGAGGAAGAAGAGGAGGAAGAAGAGGAGAAAGAAGAGGAGGAAGAAGAGGAGGAAGAAGAGGAGGAAGAAGAGAAGGAAAAAAGAGGAGGAAGAAGAGGAGGAAGAAGAGGAGGAAGAAGAGGAGGAAGAAGAGGAGGAAGAAGAAGAGGAGGAAGAAGAGGAGAAAAAAGAGGAGGAAAAAAAGGAGGAAGAAGAGGAGGAGGAAGATGATAAGGGAGAGGAGGAGGAGAAAGAGAAGGAAGAGGAAGAGGAAGAGGAAGAGGAAGAGGAAGAGGAAGAGGAAGAGGAAGAGGAAGATGATGAGGAAGAGGAAGAAGATGAGAAGAAAGATATTGACGATAATAATATTTGCCATGACAATGATAATCATAAAGATGACAATGATGATGATGTGAATGATCATAACGATGATTACGATAATGACGTTGATGAAAAATAAATAAAAATGATATCTACGTTTTCGATTAGCCGAATAACCATCAATAAGAAGAATAAATGGAAACTAGCGAGTTAACTAATACAGGCTACGTTGGCGTTTGTATAAACGATGAGAAGATGTTAGAGATGAGTTTAAGATTTCAGTCCAAGAAAAATTAAAACTAAATGTCTCTCAAACCCAAATGTCTCTGTTTTCCATCCCAGTCGTTAACAAGGGAACGCAAGCATCTGGAGCCAAGTGTAGTTGGAGTTATTGGTCTAGGTCGTGGCATGATAGAAGACAAACTTGTTGACAAGAACAGAGATGAAGAATACATGAAGCGATTTGAATATTTGGAGAAATCGATGAACAAAGTCATGATCTGGCCAATCATTCGAACTGCGAGGTAAATAAACATACTAAAGATTAAACTGAATAGTGGTTACCGAAATACTGATCCAAGTAAATCGATAGTCTTGGCCGTTATAATAATGCAAACGAACAGACAAAACAGACGAAACTCTGGCTGCATTTCTATGAAAGGGTACTTTTTTCAGGGAAGCACTCGCAATTGTTTAGCTAAAAAAAAACCATGTATTTTAGAAAAACATATTTTTCTTGTTGGTCTTACAGCGACGTGGATTACGGCAAGTATTACGAGGTTAAACTGACAGACGTGGAGTCTTCAGTGGATTCCTTAAAATCACGAATCAAGAAACCTATTCAAAATATCCAAGATCAAAGGGTAATTATAAGAACTGAAATTATCTTAGTCACTAGATTATCGATACAAACTTAACGTATCAAAGATATGCCTATTGTTCTGTTGCAATCTCAACCTGTTAAAAAAAAGAAAAAAATCTCGCGCACTAATCAAAGTCTTTTGTTCCTTCTCACCGACAATACCATATATGGTAATGGCATTGTTTTAAAGGTTGCATACGGTATTTCTGATACGAAATATAAAAAAAGTACACACACAATGCTAATCTTGTAACAAATCCGAAATAGTATCGATTTTATGTCTATTTGACATACTTATACCTGCAACAAACACGAAGAAGTATCGATCGTAGGAGTACAACGGCTGATTTAAAAAAAAAAAAAAATCAAAAGCATACGAACTATTATCGACTAACTGTAAGTTCGATTCTCATAGGACTTGTTGAAAGAGCGTGAGGACACAGAGATCAAAGTCTATGCTGTCGCCAGCCTTGGACATACAATGATTGAAGACAAGTTCTTTTACGAAAAGAAACAAGAAGAGTTCCAACGACGTATCATTACAATTGAGAGGGAAATGGCAGTGATAACGCTATGGCCATTGATACTAAAAGACAGGTAGGTTATAAAACAAACAGATACACAAACAAACAAACAACAAAATAAACATGCAAACAAGAAAGCAAATAAACATCCAGACAAACAAACAAACAGACAATCAAAAAGAAAAACACTCACTAAGGCTGCATTTCTTTTGGAAGCATACTTTTCTCAAATCAAAGAAACAGTTGTTTGACGATTGCTCAATTAAGGAAAAAAGAAATGTAGGAATTTTTAGATAAAATTATATATTTTTCTTGTTGGTTTTACAGCGACGTGGATTACAGCAAGTATTACGAGGTTAAACTGACAGACGTGGAGTCTTCAGTGGATTCGTTAAAATCACGAATCAAGAAACCTATTCAAAATATCCAAGATCAAAGGGTAATTATAAAAACTGAAATTATTTTAGTCACTAGATTATAGATACAAAATAACAAAAACAAAGAACACACACAATACTAATCTTGCAAAACATCCGAGGGAGTATGGATTTTATGTCTATTTGGCATACTTATAACTGCAACAAATCCGAAGAAGTATCGATTTAAGGAGTAAAACGACTAATTGAAAAAAATGAATATCAAGAACACGAACAATTATCGACTGACTGTAAGTTCGATTGTTATAGGGCTTGATGAAAGAGCGTCAGGACACAAAGATCAAAGTCTATGCTGTAGAAAGCCTTGGACATACAATGATTGAAGACAAGTTCTTTCATGAAAACAAACAAGAAGAGTTCCAACGCCGTATCATTGCAATGGAGAGGGAAATGACAGTGATAACGCTATGGCCATTGATACTAAAAGACAGGTAGGTTATAAAACAAACAGATACACAAACAAACAAACAACAAAATAAGCAAACAAACAAGAAAGCAAATAAACATCCAGCCAAACAAACAAACAGACAAACAAAAAGGAAGACAACTCACTAAGGCTGCATTTCTTTTGGAAGCATACTTTTCTCAAATCAAAGAAACACTTGTTCAATTCCTCAATTAAGAAAAAAAGAAATGTAGGAACTTTTTAGATAAAATTATATATTTTTCTTGTTGGTTTTACAGCCACGTGGATTACAGCAAGTATTACCAGGTTAAACTGGCAGACGTGGAGTCTTCAGTGGATTCCTTAAAATCACGAATCAAGAAACCTATTCAAAATATCCAGGATGAAAGAGTAATTATAAAAACCAAAACTATCTTAGTCACTAGATTATTGACACAAAATAACAAAAAGGAAGAACACACACAATGCTTATCTTGTAACATATCCAAAGAAGTATCGATTTTATGTCTATTTGGCAAACTTATAACTGCAACAAATCCGAAGAAGTATCGATATTAGGAACATAACGGCTGATTGAAAAAAAATACATCTCAAGAATACGAACAATTATCGACTGACTGTGAATTCGATTTATTATAGGGTTTGATGAAAGAGCGTGAGGACACAGAGATCAAAGTCTATGCTGTCGCCAGCCTTGGACATACAATGATTGAAGACAAGTTCTTTTACGAAAAGAAACAAGAAGAGTTCCAACGACGTATCATTACAATTGAGAGGGAAATGGCAGTGATAACGCTATGGCCATTGATACTAAAAGACAGGTAGGTTATAAAACAAAGAGATACATAAACAAACAAACAACAAAATAAGCAAGCAACCAAGGAAGCAAATAAACATCCAACCAAACAAACAAACAAACAGACAAACAAAAAAGAAAACACTAACTAAGGCTGCATTTCTTTTGGAAGCATACTTTTCTCAAATCAAAGAAACACTTGTTCAATTGCTTAATTAAGGAAAAAAGAAATGTTGGGATTTGTAGATAAAATTGTATATTTTTCTTGTTGGTTTTACAGCGACGTTGATTACAGCAAGTATTACGAGGTTAAACTGACAGACGTGGAGTCTTCAGTGGATTCCTTAAAATCACGAATCAAGAAACCTATTCAAAATATCCAAGATCAAAGGGTAATTAGAAAAACCGAAACTATCTTAGTCACTAGATTATCGATACAAAATAACAAAAAGAAAGAACACATACAATGCTAATCTTGCAACACATTCGAAGAAGTATCGATTGTATGTCCATTTGGCATACTTATATAAATGCAACAAATCCGAAGAAGTATCGATTTTATGTCTATTAATATATTTGGTATACTAAACTGTAAGAGAGTCGAAGAAGTATCGATTTTAGGAGTACAACGGTTGATTGAAAAAAAATACATCAAAAGCATATATACGAATATGTATCGACTAAATGAACGTTCAATGGTTACAGGGCTTTATGAAACAGCGTGAAGAAACAGAGATCAAAGTCTATGCAGTAGCCAGCCTTGGACATGCAATGATTGAAGACAAGTTCTTCAACGAGAAGAAACGAAACGAATACAAAGTTCGAATCGAAAAGCTGCAGCATATCATGAAGCTTATCATGCTACAGCCACTTGACCAACAAATCAGTGCAATGGAAGGATTTAGGGTTATTGAAGAGACAGGTGCACTTAGCAGGTAATAACAATTCATGTTCTCGGTACCTTTGATATCTTGATTGACATCTGTTGAAAATGCCTCTTTTCACGTTAAAAAGTAAAGTAAAGTAAAGTAAAGTAACCTTATTTAACGTCGGTAACTCGTGACAGTCATAGACTGATAAACTTGAGGCCGACGGTGCTCATTTTACTCCCCTCTCTCCATCAGTGCTCCGTTTTACGGGTATTTAAAGCTACTTAAAGCTACACGGAAAGGAGAGAAGTCGAAACAAGGATGTGAGGTCACTGGGAATCGAACTCGGGACCTCTCGCACAGAATGCCGCGCACTAACCAACTGTTCCATCCTTGCTCTTACGTTGTTGTCAGGGGGCGGTTGTACGAAGCCTGAATAGCGCTATCCAGCGGATATAGATCGCTATCCAACGGATAAAACCTATACAAATTCTATACACTTTATCCAGTTTTCGTACAACTCAGGCTCGTTCCCAGGGCCCTCTCCCTTCGCTTTTGGGTGGGGCGGAAAAACGTACAACTGACCCCCGCATGATATTTGATTATGAAAGGCGCTATAAATATGAGCACTTCATATTCTTTGTCAGCACACCTGAGCAAGATAAAGACTTTGATGAAGAACTGAACAAAGCAGAAAATGAGTTATCTTTCCTTGGACCACGTGTGAAGCAATCCATTCATAACAGAGACAACAAGGTAATAAATGGATTAAACTTAATATAACTGACTGACTGACTGACTGACTGACTGACTAAATTTGATAGGCCCTGTCTAAGTCTCTGAATGACCAAATACTGAACTGACTGACTGACTCCCTGAATCACTGAATAAGTTACTGATTTATTGACAAACAAAATGATAGCAGGCCCGCTCAACCAACCAACCAACCGACTAAGTGAGTGACCAACTCTGACTGAACAACCTACTGACAGACTGAGCAACGAACTCAAAACTGATTGTGTGGCTAACCACTACTTCTTTCATAACGACATGGAAAAAAGTTGAAGACATCCTGGGAGTGGATAAACAACAGGCCAGACGGATGATGATGGAAAACATGAACTTTAGGAGTTTATTGGAGCAGCGACTCGAATAACTCGCCCTAAGGACGTTCTCGCGCAATAGGGAAGACATGATTAATATGATGACATTAATTTAGTTATGTATTCATTGCTTGTTATTTAAAGGAATTGATCAAAGAACGCGATAGCTTTAATTACAACGTGCACAATGTGCTATGTCATGGTCGTAAAATGATCGACGAGAAACTGGTAGACGAGGACAAAGCTGGTGACTATCAAAAGAGAATGGATGATTTGGAAAGAAAGACGCGATTCGTAATGGGATGGCCAATACTTGAACACACAAGGTATATTATAAGCATTATACACCTATAGCAAAAATCGTTGTCGCAAGATAGGCTAAAGTCCACACTCTGAAGTCTGCAAAGGATGTCGGTATTTCTTCTCTTGTTATCGATTTGTTCATAGCATATTTTAGTTGTACGTGTTTGTGTTATATGACCATTAAACGTTCTTACAGAGGTAGACGTTGATACAAATATTTCTTGAAAAATGTGTAAGAAATCACAAATTATGCTCATATAACTGGCATCCTTTGCAGGTTTCAGAGTGTGGACTGTAGCTTTGGGTGAGACATAATTTTTGAAATACGTGTATACAATATGAGCGTGCGATCCGTATGGGGTATACAGTGGCGAGTTGAAGAAGAGACACTGTATATCTCATACAGATTGGACGAGAATATTGTATAGTACTTACTCCAGCATTAGTTCTTTCATATTTTACTAAAATTCTGAAGATTAGAGTCAATCTGCCCAACAAAATTAAAGTTAAATCTTATGCAAATCAGATATTTATTTTCTTATTAATTTCTCATGAATTATTAATAGGTTTTATATGTGTCATGAAAATATGATTAAAGCACGGATATTTTCTTTACGAGTTTTCCTTGTTTAAAATATATATTATCAATTTGATTTTCAGCCTGATAATGGGACTTCCACTAATTGAGAAAGCAAGGTAGGTGTCATACATGGTACTTACCGTTTAGAAAAAGAATATCGGAAATAATACTTGGCAGAAATACTTGGTATAAATACTTTGTAGAAATACAGGGGATTGTCTCCCGGGCAGCAGTCAGGTCTCAGCATACTACAGGGCCCACAGTAATTGGTGTAAGCTGTTGCAATTGAGGTGTCCCTGCCTTCGTAGGAAGGAAAAAGCTAATAATAAAAATAAAAATAAATCAGTCAATAAAAATAGATAAGTTTTTATCACATTCAAATAGAATGCAAAAATTCAAAAACGGGGGAGGGGGGGGGGGGGGGGGGGGGGGAGGGGAGCTCTAATACGAATTTCCGTCAAAATCGAACGGACAGTAGAGCCTCGAGAACTCTTTGAATGATATATATTATTTTTTCGCCGGTAATAAGTCATCCGAGTATATAGTATCATATTATGCTGTGAAAGGCTTCTCTGGATGTTTAATTGTTTTTAAAAGTGGGTTTCTACTTGGAAAGATCCAATGTTCAAAATCACGGAGCTATGTTTTCCGAAGTTTCTATTTTGTCAAATCCAATCCAAGATATATTTGTAAATGGTAAACCCTCATAATTATCATACCAATCGAAATGTTGGGAATTAATTTGGGAAACTAGTTCCCAGTCCTTTACTCGTTTTGGAAAAGGCCAATTTTATTCATTCAATTCGAACATAAAATAAGGAAGGTTTTTTTTCAAGGCTCTGTTAATTTGTTTCGACTCAGCTGTTTGTCTGTCTATTTGTTGTGTATATGCTAGGTCATATTTTAACATTTTGCAATTGTCTGGTTTACTACATCCCTAGTACGAGTTTCAGTGTCCACGATCGAGTACGATTCTTAGATCACAAGCTGGAAGAAGCAGAAAATGACGTCACACGTTTTGAAAGACGACTAAAGCATAAGAACTTATCAGAAGGCGATGCAGAGGTACAATGAGGATGATGATGATGATGATGATAAACATGATGATGTGTGAGGTGGAGGAAGAGAAGGAGGAGGAGGAGGAAGAAGAGGACAAAGAGTACGAAGAAGAGGTGGAGGAGGAGGAAGAGGAGGAAGAGGAGGAGGAGGAGGAAGAGGGGGAGGAGGAGGAGGAGGAGAAGGAGGAGGAGGAGGAAGAGGAGGAAGAGGAGGAGGAAGAGGAGGAGGAGGAAGAGGAGGAGGAAGAGGAGGAGGAAGAGGAGGAGGAAGAGGAGGAGGAAGAGGAGGAGAAGAGAAGGAGGAAGAGGAGGAGGATAATGGAAATATTTACCATGTCGATGATGATGACGATAATGGTTATAATTTCCGATTAGTGGAGTAACCATCAGTATGAAGATGTTAGAGTTGAATTTAAGATTTCAGTAGAAGAAATATTAAAACTAAATGTCTCCCAAATCCAAATGTCATTTTTTTTCAATATCAGTATCTAATTTCAATCTCAGTCTTTAACAAGGGAGCGCAAGCATCTGGAGCCAGAAGTAGTTGGAGTTATTGGTCTCGGTCGTAGTATGATAAAAGACAATCTTGTTGACAAGAACAGAGAGGAAGAATACATGAAGCGATTTGAAGACCTGGAGAAAAGAATGAACCAAGTCATGATCTGGCCAATCATTGAAAGGGCGAGGTAAGTAAACACACTAAAGAATAGTAGTTACTGAAATAACCAAGTAAATCGATAGCCGTGGCCGTGAGCAGATCACAGTTACATTCTTAAAAACGACTGAGTAGTGGTTAATCAAACAACTGAGTAACTCGATGCATTCACAGTTACTCACTGCAAGAAAGACTGAGTAGTGGTTACTCAAATTACTGAGTAAATCGATGCATTCAGTTACTCACTGCAAAAACGACTGAGTAGTGATTACTCAATTGACTGAGTAAATCGATGCATTCAGTTACTCACTGCAAAACTACTGAGTAGTAGTTACTCAAATAACTGAGTAACTCGATACATTCACATTTACTCTCTACAAGTACGACTGTGTAGTGGTTACTCAATTGACTGAGTAAATCGATGCATTCAGTTACTCATTGCAAAAATGACTGAGAAGTGGTTACTCAAATAACTAAGTAACTCGATACATTCACAGTAACTGTTACTCACTCTAGTAAAAACAACGGAGTAGTGATTTATCAAATAACTGAGAAATTAAGCTGAAAAGAAAATTTGATATTTACTTATTGTATGAGGAAGTACATAAGAGGTAACAAACATTCAGTTAAATAAACAGACAAACGAACGAGCAAACAAACACAAAGATATACAAACCAACAAACGAAACAGAGGGAGCTCACTAAGCGTACTGTGAAAGCGTACTTTTTTCAAGGAGACGCTAGAAGTTGTTTAGAAAAAAAAAGAAATATAGGGATTTTTAGAAAAAATTGTATATTTTTCTTATTGGTCTTACAGCGACGTGGATTACAGCAAGTATTACGAAGTTAAACTGACAGAAGTGGAGTCTTCAGTGGATTCCTTAGAATCACGAATCAAGAAACCTATTCAAAATATCCAAGATCAAAGGGTAATTAGAAAAACTGAAACTATCTTAGTCAATAGATTATCGATACAAAATATAAAAAAGAACACCGTACACACAATGCTAATCTTGCAACACATCCGAGGAAGTATCGATTTTATGTCTATTTGGCATACTTATATAATTTTAACAAATCCGAAGAGGTATCGATTTTAAGAAAAATGCATCTCAAGAATACGAACAATTATTGACTGTAAGTTCGATTGTTATAGGGCTTGATGAAAGAGCGTGAGGACATAGAGATCAAAGTCCATGCAGTAGTCAGCCTTGGACATGCAATGATAAAAGATAAGTTCTTTGACGAAAAGAAACAAGAAGAGTACAAACGTCGTATCATTACAATGGAAAGGAAAATGACAGTGATAATGATATGGCCACACATACTAAAAGACAGGTAGGTTATAAAACAAACAAACAAACAAACAAACAAACAAACAAACAAACAAACAAACAAACAAACAAACAAACAAACAAACAAACAAACAAACAAACAAACAAACAAACAAACAAACAAACAAACAAACAAACAAACAAAACGGATGACACGCAGTAAGGTTGCATTTCTTTTGGAAGTATACTTTTCTCAAATCAAAGAAACACTTGTTCATTTGCTCAATTGAGGAAAAAAGAAATGTAGGGATTTTTAGATAAAACTTATATATTCTATTAGTATACATTATATTATATTAGTATATTATATATACCACATATATAAATATAGCATATATATTTTTGTTCTACAGCGACGTTGATTACACAAATTATTACGAGGTTAAATTGACAGACGTGGAGTCTTCAGTGGATTCCCTAAAATCACGAATCAAGAAACCTATTCAAAATATGAAACATCAAAAGGTATTTATAAAAACTTATTTTAGTCACTAGATTATACAAAATAAGAAAAAGAAAGAACAAACACAATGCTGATCTTGCAACAAATCCGAAGAAGTATCGATTTTATGTCTATATTTGGCATACTTTTAACTGCAACAAATCCGAAGAAGTATCGATTTGAGGAGTACAACGGCTGACTGAAAAAAAATACATCAAAAGCATACGAACAATTATCGACTGACTGTAAGTTCGATTGTTATAGGCCTTGATGAAAGAGCGTGAGGAAACAGAGATCAAAGTCTATGCTGTAGCCAGCCTTGGACATGCAATGATTGAAGACAATTTTTTCAATGAGAAGAAACAAAACGTATACCAAGGTCGAATCAAAAAGCTGCAGCATATCATGAAGCTTATCATGCAACAGCCACTTGACCAACGAATGAGAGCAAAGGAAGAATTTATGGTTATTGAAGAGACAGGTGCACTTAGCAGGTAACAACAATTAATCTTCCCGGTACCTATGATGTCTTGATTGACATCTGTTTATGACGCCTCTTTTCACGCATCCTCGGGAACCCATGGGCAATCTTTTGTCGCTCGTTTCTCGCTCCCAGAAAAAATACCCCTGGGAACTAACCATTCAAAGGAAGTCGTTAAATAATAGTTCGAATGGTTATCTTGATTTTCATCAATCAGGAGAGAGCTGAATTTGGATTTCCGGAACAAGCTCCAACAGACTACGTTCCCAGGGGTATTTTTTTTCTGGGAGTGAGAAACGAGCGACATAAATCGATTACCCTGGCATCCCGGCCCGAGGATGCTTTTAACGTTGTTGCCTGATCTTTTATGTTTTCGCTCAATTATGGAAGGCAATTATTTTTTGTCAGCATCCCTGAGCAAGATAAAGACTTTGATGAAGAACTGAACAAAGCAGAAAATGAGTTATCTTTGCTTGAACCACGTGTGAAGAAAGCCATTCATAACAGAGACAACAAGGTAATAAATGGATTAAACTTAAACTTTAAATCAAATTTAAACTTAACTGACTAAATTTGATTGACTCTGTCTAAGTCTCTGAATGACCAAAAAACTGACTGAATGACTCGCTGAATATCACTCACAAGTTTGTTCAAGTACTTCTGATCACAAAAAGAGGGAGACGAAGGAGGGTGAATTAGAAAAGGAACTGCCGAGAAAACTAGGGAGGCTAAAGAAAAGGGCGGAGTAAAACAACAATGAGGCAGCTTAGGAATACATTACAGTGCGGACACACTAAGTGGGCCCACCTGAACAAAACTGTCCAATCACAATCGACCTAAAGACAATCGATTCCCGATAAAACCCAACTAAACCAATCAGCGTTAAGAAATCGGATGATAATTTGTACAAAGTTTTGGCGCTAACAGAAGTGAACGGTTGTCGTTACAATCGAGTAGAAGTTAGTATATTGAGTATTATTGTATGTCAATGCTACCAATAATAAAGCTCCAAGTAAATAGAAATGGCGGTCTGTATACGCAAGGCCAAAAGTTACCGATCATGTTTCGAGAAAGAGTTCTAGATTTGCATCACGGCAACATGTCACAACGTCAGATTGCAAATTTGACTCGAACAAGTCATCACTTTGTAAGGAAAGTTCTACGCGACTACAACGAAACAAACTCATCCCTGCAGCCTCCAAAATCAAAACAGCCTCGATGGAAAATGACTGCCGATGTCGTTGAATTTATAGAAAACGAAAAGCTGATAAAACCTAGTACATATATCGCTGAAATACAACAGAGATTAGTTCTCGATGGCGTTGTAAACCCTATAGATGTACCGAGCACATCCGCAATAAAAAAATGCATAAGATCAGACTTGCTTATGTCTCATAAAAAACTTAGCGTTACGCCGCTGGAATCGACTTCAGCAAATAACGTTAATCTCGTGAACAACTACCTTGATCAGGTAAGCAACATGAACCCAGCAACTCTGCATTTTTTCGACGAAAGTAGTGTTATCAAAACAAGTGGGAATAGAAAATATGGAAGCAGCTACGTTGGAGAGAAAGCTTTTGAGGTACAAAGATACGCCTCAAATGCTACATTCACTATCAATCTACTTCACTCATTGCAAGGTGTGGACTATATGAATGTCTTGAACGGTGCTTCAAATGGGAACGAGATGCTGTTGTTTTTTGAAGAAGCCGTTGAACTCATCAGAAATGATGGATCTGCTGTTCTAGAAAGAGGGGACACAGTAATAATGGACAATTGTGGATTCCATCACGGCCATTTTATTGAGCCTGTACTTACAAACATGTTGGCAGACTATGGTGTTCGCCTTCTATTTCAACCACCGTATTCTCCCCACCTAAACACCTGCGAGTATTGCTTCAATCAGATAAAGTGCTACTTAAAGCGTAACCAGCTTCTTGCAGAACAACAAACAGAGGTTGCCATATACAATGCCTGCTTGGAAATAACACCAGAAAACTCCTCAGCATACTTCAGACACTGTGGATATTTACTGTAACATACCATGTATTTTCATTGTAATCTCTCCAGGCATTTGCATATTAAAAATTTACTAACTCATTATCGTGTAATATTATCAGTATACGTAATTATCTTACTGTTATAATAAAATACAACTTTCTCTTTATATATATATATAAAAGGATTGTCGCTTGTTCTCCATTTCAATGACATGAGATAAAATTGATTGTTGTAACACAAATAAAACTCAATCATAACTGATTGGAAATCAACATGAAATATAAAACTCCATTTATATTTCTTTATTTTTACTCACATCTTGAAGTTAAGGCGCACGAATAAAACAGTTTTGTCGATGACTTTTGTATTGCGGTAAAAAATATGTAAAACGCAGCAAAGAAAAATGCAATCGATTTATATTTGATTTAATTACCAATAGATCCGTGACTTTACCGTGAGAACGCGATAATCTGATTGGTTACTAGCTAAAATCAGCTCAATCTATTTCACATGCGGTATTTCTGGCTGTTATTTCGCTTCTAAAGCGTGGCAAACATGGAGGGTGAAGTTGCACGTTGGCTATCGTCCATTTCTTGTGGCTTAGATCTAAAACCTCTTGCAAACGAATTCGAGGAGAGGGGATTCACAACTAAGGAATCTTTGAAGTACATTGACAGCTCGGACCTGGACATTTTTTTCCCATCACCGTTGAAACTATGCTATGCTAAGAAGAAAATTCTTCTGAAAGAGATTGAAAAATTATCGGTAAAACCACAAGCATCCACAAGCACAGTAATACCATCGTCTTGTAATGCTAATGAAGCGCCCGCTAAAGTCACTACCAGCACTTGTACTCAGCCGGCTCAAGCGCCGCTTGATTCATCTAAGAGCTTCCTCGCAAAGAAACAAATGAACATGAACGATGATATTCAGTTTATTCAAACACGGGTCTCAAGTGCCAAAGAAGAATACACGCGATTGCTTCAACAAGCTGATGACTATGACAGAAAAGCTCCTAAAAGAGCAAAACTCTGCTCAAATTGCCACCAACCTGGTCATCAAAAGAGGCTCTGCACAAAAATGGAATGCCCCGGGATCCGTAATTGTAACATGCAAAGCAAACATCCAGAATTTCGTTCGGAGATAAAAGAGCTACAAAGTCTCATAAAAGAGCTTGAAAAAAAGTCCACTAAAGCAAAGGACGAGCTTATGGACTTCAAAGCTGCAAGAGAGAAGGCAAGTAACAGCTTCTTTGCAATAATGAGACCGCGTTTAAAGAAAAGTAACCAGATGAAATATGCCGGTACGGATCGACTTCACTTGGATCGCGATCTACTTATTCTAAAGAAAGCACTGAATAATAAAGTTCCTCTAGACGAAAACAGTGATTGGAAATTGCCATTAATGATTGAGGAATTCAACAGAAGAAGTGTTGCGCCATTTCAAGCAGACAATTTTTATGGCAGACCATCGTCAAGCCGAGGACTTTTTTTTTAATAAACACACAAAAAACTGAACTTGAATCGAACTTGAATCGAACAACGTACTAAGTCAGGTACTAAGTTGAGTTTTGTGAAGGTTATGTTCTAGTTTATATCCGGCGTTATGATCATGTAAACTTTATATAATAAACTTGGTTATTTTATTTTGAAATAAAATCAGAATTACTAGTTCGTTTTACACGTTGTACTTCATTGCATAATATCTTCACATTTATATAGTATAATAAATTTTGTATGAACCGATATCAAAACTACGAACACTTGATTTATTACAGAAAAGCGCCAAAACTTTGTAAAAAATATCATCAGAGTTCTTAACGCTGATTGGTTTACTCGGGTTTTATCGGGAATCGATTATCTGTAGGTCAATTGTGATTGGACAGTTTTGTTCAGGTGGGCCCACTTAGTGTGTCCGCACTATAAGGAATATGAATGGGACCATACGTTGAGAAACGAAGATTGGAACCATGAGGGAACGCAAAAAGAAAGAAGAAAAGGAGAATTGAACAGGAAAAGAAGAGGAAAATAGACAAAGTCCGAGGAGAATAATAAGCAATATAGTAGGGAGAGAAAGTAAAGAAAAGGGAGAAAAATGAATGAAACAATGAAATCAAAGGGTGACGCGCGCAAGATACAACCATGTTTCTCGTGGGTACCTATATAACACAGGGACCCCAAAGCTCAATTTTCCCCAACTCTCCAGAAAAACGCCTCTTCTGCAGGCTTGATAGAAATAAACAAATGAGCTCATTCCTAGAATAATTTTCAAAATGGCATTCAAATTCTTCCAACAGGCATTAATTCAAGAACGTGATAAACTCAACCAAACTGCAAAAGACGCAATCAGCCATGGTCGCGAAATGCTTGACGAGCAAAACATTGATAAAGAGCAAGCTGCAGGATATCAAAGAAGGCTAGATGACTTGGAGAAAAG
Source organism: Metridium senile (assembly GCA_949775045.1). Lineage (NCBI taxonomy): Eukaryota > Metazoa > Cnidaria > Anthozoa > Actiniaria > Metridiidae > Metridium > Metridium senile. The sequence continues at coordinate 11,405,830 of OX459108.1, read as the reverse complement.
AATGAGATTACTAATGGGCTGGCCTATCCTTGAGGAAACAAGGTAAAAACACGTACAAATTCAATTATTTATCTCATTTATGGTATAGTGATGTGTGTATTCATATGGGAGTCCGTTAAGATCTGCACTTCCCGTCGTATCAAATATATGCCTATTATATTGTTTTGTTGAAATCTCAACCTGTTGAAAAAAAAAATCTCGCGCGCTAATCAAAGTCTTTTGTTACTTCTCACCTACAATATCATATATGGTAATGGTATTGTTTACAAGATATCAAAATGGTATTTTTGATACGTAGCGAAGACTTTTTCCACCGTACCAGTGAGAGAAAAGACGCCACTGCTATCAAACAAATAGACGGTTGAAAGCAACGGTGTCTTGTCCGGTATGGTGGAAAACGTAACCTCTACTAGCAGGGAAGTCCTCTACACATCTCATGTAAAAATTGAGATGTAGTTTCTCAGTTTTCTGTTATCCCTGCTTAGGGAAGGCCATTTATTTTATTTATCTATTTATCTATTTCCTTACAAGATCGTTATCGCCAATAATTATCCAATATGATAAGATATAGTTTCTCAGTTTTCTGGTATCCCTGCTTATAGGAGGCCATTTATTATATTCATCTATTTCTTTACAACATCGTTATCGCTATAATACTTCTCCAATATGATTCCCATAATTCAATCCATAATCATCTTATATAATTTATTTTGTTGCAGTATTCTTATGGGGCTGCCTATCATTGAGAAAGCAAGGTACAGAATTTAAATTGTGTTTGTTTTTATGTATATTAAACCGTTACCAAATCAATTTGTTTACTTTATTTTAGTACACGTTTAAATGTTCATGATCGAGTAAGGTTCTTGCAAAACAAGCTTCGAGAAGCAGAAAAAGGAATTGAAAATATGTTGACTTTACTGAAAACGCAAAGAAACCTGACGAAAGAAGACGCAGAGGTAATGATGATATCAATTTTGAAGGCTGATAATGATAACGACAATGGAAAATCAATGCTGCTACTGTTGGTGATAATTATGTTAATAAAGGAATCATGACAATCATATCAAGTTAAGGATTGATTGTGGTTATGGTTATGGTCGATGTGATGATAATTGCGGTGGTAGTCATGATGATGATGATTACACCTACTTGCAGTAAGGTTGTCTTACAAAAATATACATTTGTTATTTAGAAAATAGAACATTTGTGATTTAGTACGATAGGAATTGATTAAAAGACAAAAGAAGATCACTCAAGCTGAACTCTCTCTTTTGTCTTTTAATTAATTCCTTTCGCACTAAATCACAAATGTTCTATTTTCTTTGTGACAAATGTTCTATTTTGTATGACAACCTTACTGCAAGTAGGTGTATGATGATAATGATAATGTTGATGATGATGATGATGTTGATGATGGTGATATATGTGAAGGCTATTGACGATGGCGGTATTGATGATAATAATAACTCTAATTTGATTTTAAAATGATTACAAAGCGTTTCAGTGCAGAGAGAGTAGAGCTCGAAGCCAATACACTCGGTGTGTTAGGTCTTGGTCGTGCAATGATTGAAGATAACCTTATCGACAAAAACAGACACAAGGAAAACGAGAAGAGATTCAAAGAATTGGAAAAGAAACTGAAGGAGTTAATGCTATGGCCACTTATCATAAAATCCAGGCGAGTAAAGTTAAAAGTATGCACAGAAGATATACCTTCGTCTGACAGGATGACTAGACTGTTTTTATGCCTGCCTCGGGTCCTTAAGTCGCCTTAAATCACCCTAAATCGCTTAACATTGCCCTATGTCGCCTCTGATTTTCCTATATTTTTTCTAAAATCGCCTTAAATCGCGTTAAATCGCACTGAGTCGTGTTAAATAACGGCGACTTAAGGACCCGAGGCAGGACTGTTATTGACCATGATCATTGCAAGTTTCAGCGTCAGATCTAGAGTTGCACTCATTCTCGTTGCTGTATAGAGCGAGAAAAGAGTGAGCTACAATCTTTTGCAAAATACCTTGGGATGTTACCTGTTTTTTTTTTTTAATCTAAAAAAAATGAGAAAGACCAATCAACCTTTGGGGTAGGGGTTTGCAAAACCAAATTTATGTATTTTATCAATTTTTGAAATTTCAAACGTCATAATTTTCCAACAATTTTGAACATGATTGTAGCTTGTTTTAAGCGATTCTAAGCTAGACAGTGTAACAGTTGTATCATCAATGGAAACTAGCGAGTAAATTAGTATAGGCTGCGTCATTGTTTGATATAAACGACAGGTAATATAATAAAATTTGGAACACCGTAAAAAATGTTGACTTACACATTTTATTATATTCAGTACCTACCAGTTGCATCATCATGTTTCAGAAAACAGAACTTTGGCTATTCTTGCTGATTAAAAGTTGTATACAAAAAGTTGTATGACAAAAAACACTGACATTGTTCTCGCTTGTCTTCTAAAAACAGGGAAACACTAACAATCTTTCAACTAAGTTAAACGAAATGCTTGATTTTTAACGTAAATTGTATATTTTTCTTGTTGGTTTTACAGCGACGTGGATTACAGCAAGTATTACGAGGTTAAACTGACAGACGCTGAGTCTTCAGTGGATTTCTTAAAATCACGAATAAAGAAACCTATTCAAAGTGTCCCAGATCAAAGGGTAATTATAAAAACGAAAATTATAATAAATTATTTTTCTAGTTGATAGTCGACCACTTCACAGTTCCCTGCGCCATCTTGAAAGGTAACCGGGCCTTTGCATCGAAGCGAGACGAACGTAGAGATTGGCCCGGCAACCTTGCAAGATGGCGACTATTTTACAAACTAACGCGAATAATTAGAAATAAACGAGTCGAGCAAGAAATTATTGAACGAAACTATGTACATGAGTGCAAATCAATTTTACGAGTGAAATTCGGTTGAGCTTATACTGCATGACATCCGAAATATTATCGATTTCAATTTCATTTGGAATACTAACTTAGTATCTGAAATCTGGAATCGTACATCTGCAATACATCCGAACAAGTATCGATTTTAGAAGTAGAACTGATTGAACAGTTAACATAAAAAAGGCATACGATCAATTATCGATTTTATATTCAATCATAACAGGGCTTGATGAAAGAGCGTGATGAAACAGAGATCAAAGTCTATGCTGTAGCCAGCCTTGGAAATACAATGATTGAATACAAGTTCTTCGACGAAAAGGAACAAGAAGATTTCCAACGTCGTATCATTGCAATGGAGAGGGAAATGACAGTGATAATGCTATGGCCACTGATACTAAAAGACAGGTAGGTTTGGGAGAGAAGCGATCGAATTTAAAGCATTTAATTTAAAGGATAGCAAATAACTGTGAAAATCAGAGGTACCTGCTTCCAATATTATTTGTCATGTCGAGAAGATAAACGAAAAGTCTAAAAACAAGAGTAGACACACATTCAATACACTTATTTCAACAAAGATCGACTGAGTGAATGATAATTAGCAAACTAAGATTGCACGACCGAAAGGGATTGTGGTTACCCATACAACATATCCTAGTGTTATTCTTGATTGCTAAGTACAGTTTCATCAGTTTAAAGCTCTTCTTTATTTTATGTGGCTGGTGTTGTGCAGTAAATTCGTTTTCTGTCTCCAAAGATACAAAATAATCAATATCAAAGACCCACTGTTCCTTTCGGACGTGCAATCACCTCTAGCCATTTACCGTTCACTCCGTCAACCATTTATGAAATAAGTGTATTATTACACACATGGAAGGAAAAGATAAACGGGAAAGTTCGTTCGAATCTCAATTGATAAAACCGTTTTTTTAAACAATTGGTGTATAGACAACTAACAAACAAATAAAACAAACAAACAACCGAACGAACGAACGAACGAGCACAAACAAACTATTAAGCAATCAAACAAGCATACAAAGAAACAAACGAACAAACAAGCAAACAAACAAACAAACAAGCATACACAAACTAAGTTAATATAAAACAGTCAAAAAACAAGCTATCAAACAAACAAGCACACAAACAATCAAGCACACAAACAAACAAGAAAGCAAACAAACGAACAAGCAAACAAGCATACAAACAAACAAAACGGACGGCAATCACTAAGGCGGCATTTTTACAAAGTATATAGAAATGTATGGATTTTTATAAGTTTTCTTATTGGTCTTACAGCGACGTGGATTACAGCAAGTATTACGAGGTTAAACTGACAGACGTGGAGTCTTCAGTGGATTCCTTAAAATCACGAATCAAGAAACCTATTTATAATATCCAAGATCAAAGGGTAATTATAAAAACTGGAATTATCTTAGTCACAAGAATAATTAGAAACAAACGAGTCGAGCAAGAATTTATTGCATGAAACGGCTGTACTCGAGTACAAATCTAAGAACGGCGGATTGAGCTAATCCCGCATCACATCCGAAATATTATCGATTTCGTCTTTAGTTGGAATACATATAACTGCAACAAATCCGAAATAGTATCGATTTTATGTCTATTTGCAATACATCTAATTGCAACAAATCCGAAGAAGTATCGATCTTAGGAGTACAACGACTGATTGAAAAAATATATATATAAGAGTATACGAATATTTATCGACTGACTGTAAGTTCGATTTTTATAGGGCTTGATGAAAGAGCGTGATGACACACAGATCAAAGTCTATGCTGTTGCCAGCCTTGGGCATGCAATGATTGAAGACAAGTTCTTTGACGAGGAGAAACAAGAAGAGTTCCAACGCCGTATCATTACAATGGAGAGGGAAATGACAGTGATAACGCTATGGCCGCTGATACTAAAAAACAGGTAGGCTCGAGGGAGAAGCAAATTTAAAGCTTTCAGAATAGCATGATGATGATAAGAAGAGTAAATGATGATGATAACGATGATGACAGTGATGACGATAATGATAACGATAATTCCAGATAGCGATGATGATAACGGCAATCATGGCATTGGCAATGATGATCGTAACCTTGATCATAATGATAAAGGTGATGGTGATGGCGATGCCGACGTTGATGGTGATATTGATGGTTATGAAAATGAAATTGGTGAGCAAACTAAACCAAAACAAATTATTTAGCTCCGTGGACTACAACAAGTACTTTGAGCACAAGCTGACAGAGGTAGAAACAGATGTAGGATTTCTAGAACCGAGAATCAAGACAGCAGTATTTAACAGACCGAACCAACAGGTAATTCAACTATCAAATTTGTTAGAGATCCTTGGATCAAGATAGAGAAATTGTTAATGTTGATAAAAAAAAAACAAGCTAAAAGATCTACGCAAGACAAAAAAGCCTTCAATAGACTGCTACAACATATTTTTGTTTCTCTGTAGTAATATGTTCCCACTGAGTAACTAATTGTATAATAGTCGAATAAAACTGATACTGATCATTGTCAGACCTTGTTTTATTATTCGTATAAGGTTTTTTAAATACAGCCACAGCCTATATATCTCTCGCTTAAGCAACTAAGATAAAATTTAAGGGAGATCACTTGAAGATCATATAGAATATGATACGTACAATTATTTTGATCAAAATAAACTAAACTCTATATCAAAAGAAGTTGTTAGTATTTTATCTCACAGTGACTTCTTTGTTTATTTCAAATATATATAAAAATGGTGCGCAATGATAGCGCATTGGTAGGTCAACCACATAAGCACCAAACAATGACACCCCACTCAACATTGCCAAGGGGTGGGGTAGAAGAATTTCAACAGTGTTAAAATGATCGATTTTATCACAGTCGTGCCAAATATTTTGCCAAATATTGATTGTAGATATAAGCCGAATGCTTTTTTGTGAAAGCAATTTAGCAAGATCTTATAATGATTTAACATCATAAATCATGCATCAGTCTAACAACTCCAAACTGTTTATATAACTAAGATTCAATATTTTTTTATAAATTGCTTTCTTACCTTTAAGGCCCTTATCACAAAACTCGCCGAGGCCGAGGTCGAGGTAGAAGTCTATGCTATATAACATCATAAACCATGCATTAGTTTAACAACTCCAAAGTTTTTATATATAACAAAGCTTAAATATTTGTTTATAACGTTCTTTCTTACCTTTAATTAAGGCCCTTATCACAAAACTCACGAAGGTCGAGATAGCTATAGAAGTCTATATAACATCATAAACCATGCATCAGTCAAACAACTTCAAAGTGTTTATATAACAAAGCTTAAATATTTGTTGATAACTTGCTTTCTTACCTTTAAGGCCCTTATCACAAAACTCGCCGAGGTCGAGGTACAAGTCTATGCTATAGCCAGTCTTGGTCGTGGTTTGATGGAAGACAAGTTGTTTAACGAGTACAAGGAGAATGATTTCAAACACCGCATTGGACGTCTAGAGCGTACCATGAGATTGTTGTTGATGTGGCCCATTGGGAAACTAAACAGGTAGAGGAAAAATAAATAATATGTTTGTACATCAAGTCGCACCATCACTTCCATTACCACCACCACCATCATCATCATAAGCTTCAACATAACAATCATCACTGCCACCACCACCACTTCCATTACCACCACCACCACTATCACCATCACCATCACCACCACTTCCACTACCAACACCACCATCATCAGCATAGGCATCAACATAACAATCATCACTGCCACTACCACCACCACCATCACCACCACTTCCATCATTACCACCAACCACTATCACCACCACCACCATCGTCATCATCATAAGCATCAACATAACAATCTTCAATGCCATCACCACCATTACCACCACTTCCATCATCATAAACATCATTCCAAAAATCATCATTATCAAACATAAACAACATTAATATTGGGGAAATTAACGATTATTTACCAATGACATCTTGCAGTATCAACGACAGGAAAAACTTTCTACAAGAAAACCTGAAAGAAATCGAGAAGGCAGTGGATGACTTTGAATCTCGTGCTGAACAAAAGGATATGACTGAAGAAACTATGAAGGTATTTGAGAAAAAAGACGAAAGCAATAACGGATAAATTATAGAGTAACTGAACAATAATAATACACATATTAATAGACAAAAGGGAGGAAGGAAGGAAGGAAGGAAGGAAGGATTTGTGTTCGTTGAATAATAACCACCTGTTAATATTATAGGAGATGTCAGAGGAACGCGATAATCTTGCGTCAAAAGCAGACGACATCATCAGTCTTGGTCGAGATATGGTGAACAGTAAACTCGTGAATGGATCCGAGACACAAAAGTACACAACACGACTAGATGAATTAGACAAGAAAGTAAATACTCTTAAAGCATGGCCAAACAAAGTTGGATTTGTGAGGTAGATACATACAGCAGCATGAACATGCATAATCACCATTAACTAACATGAACTAGCTCGATATCATTATTATTAGAATCACCAACATTATCTTTATCTTCGTCATCATCAATATCAAACTCGCTACATGTATCATCATCCCCGTCACTCATCCTTATAAAATAACTAATTGAAATCACGTATTTTGATTGGTTGAGGCGCGTGCTCTATCCGCTTCGCGTCGTGCTTCTCTTAAACAGGAAGTTCCGGTATAAAAGGGAAATGGCCAGGACAAATTCAGCTCATTAGCCAATCAGATGCCGAGAAGAGAGGATCTAAGCGAAGCCGTGAAGGCTTTTTGACTTTGTGATTTTGAACAAGTGAATAATTTTTTCGCTTTTATCAGAACAATTTTTCAATAATATTTGAAAAAAAATCACTATTTATCAAGTGATAATGTCAATAGATATTGAAAACATAGCAAAAACCGTGAAACAATTCGTAAACACAAGAAAATGTAATCTTGTCCCCATGACTTTATTGTCTCTTCGTTCAAAAAAGCATGATAGTGTGCACAAAAAAACGTCTGTTTATAAATTGTCCTTACATATAAAAATCAAAAATCTTAAATTATCTGTAAAGCAATATAAAATAAATCAATTTGGTTTGTTTTTCTGCAGTATTTTTCATATAAAAACTGATTTAACAAGCTAACAAAATTATAAACACATTTCAAAACAAGATGCTAATTTACGTAATTTCGTACCTTGTCTTTTGAACAGCCGATGAAAAAGCCTCTGTAATGATCTTTATAAATGTTTTTATCGATGTGTTGGTAATAGAAAGCAAAAGTAGGTGTCCATTGCATGCAAAACTTGAAATTTTACAACACAGATATCGTTCAAAGTCATTGTTCTTGACGTGTAAAAAGTTCAACCTTTCTCGATCTTCAACAGTCAAATAGGTTTCAAACTTTGATGATCAGCAATTGAAGTCATCTTTTAGTGTATACTTAGTCGACCTTTTGCTATTTTATCCGTTGAAGGTTGTATGTCTTCGGCAAACATCCAAATTCCTTGAGTAAACATGTTGAAAAATAGTTGTTTTTTTTGCCCCAAATAGTAATCTTTCCTTGCATGTAATTCAAAGACGACGTCCGTTTTTCTTTGAAGACAAAGGCATGATATGTAAGGTGATATTTTTCCGTTTTTCCAGACTCTTTTTGCGATAAATATACTTCAATTTCCTTCAAAATGAAGAGTATTTCTTTCTCTTTGAGAAGCAAGGTCTCCCGGTTATGCAAACGCGTCCGCTTACAAAATTGGCGGGAATTTTCCCGCGTGTTTTGATTTGAACGTATGACTATTGAAGAGATGTTACAATTTTTTTAAACTTTTCACCCTAAATTTTTCAACAAATTCTGGCATAATCGATATTATTTTCGTCTTTTATGATGAAGTGTTTAATAGGCAATCGATTTAATTCATTGATTTTACGATTTAAAGCTAACTTTATTGTTTATCGCAAATTATTTCTGAGATGTCAAGATAGGAGCTGTCTCCTCAGCCATGTTTTTTCAACAAATCGGCAGCCATGAAGCTCTGCTGACGTGAGATGGCCCTTTTTATAGTGGAACTTCCTGTTTAAGGACGTTCGCGGGCAAAAAAGTTAACCATAGATTTTTCGCATCCAATTTTCGCGCGCGCAGAAACAATGCCCGCGAACGTCCATAACACTTCTCTTTTATAACATAGATAAGTTATAACGCGCGCTCTGATTGGCTTTTTATCTATGAACAAAAAATCTATGGAGCACGCGAATGGAGCACGCTGATGTCAATTTTTTCAAACATTTTTTTCGATAGAACGCGCGTTCTGATTGAGCGCTAACCAGTTCAACGTCATTTTTGAGCGCGCGCGCGCAATCAACGGTCGGGGTTTTCGTTGTTTTGATTTTTCGCGCGCGCTTAGTAGTCAGTTTTGAGAAAAGGTACACAAAAAAACAGTTTTTGATCATGTAAATGTCCTAAAGAACTTACTGAATGAAGTTGTTCTAAACAAATTTGAGCCATTTGTTCTAGGACACAAGTCACCTGATTGATTAAGCTCGAAAATTTTACGAGAATATGTGATTTGATCAAATCAAAATAGACAGTTTTGCATTATGATAACTTTTTGTCTATGCTATAAAAGAAATGGTTCCTAAGTAGTTGTGCGTCCATCGTGTTATGGATGCACTTGGGAGGTTGCCTAAGCACTCAAGAAGCTAGAGTTGCACTCCGCTTCGCGTCGTGCAACTCATTACGCTTCTTTCGTGCTTAGCAACCTCCCGCGTGCATCCATAACACGATGGACGCACGCTACTTATGAACCATTTCTTTAGTATTCTGACAACCCAGCGTGCTTTATTTAAGAAATATAGAACGGCGCGCGTGTCTATGTACTATGATATAAACACGCTGGGAGATGTAGAGCACGAAAGAAGCAAGCTTAGAAACACGAGCGCAGCGAGTGTTTCTCTTGCTTCTTGAGTGCTCTACATCTCCCAGCGTGTTTATATCACAGTACATAGACACAAGTGACCGTTTTATATTTCTTTTATGAAATTTTTTCGCAAAAAAATGCAGAGAAAACTTTTCTACCGAATGTTCGTAAACGCGCGCGCAGTATTGCGACAGCATTCATCATTTTCATTCTCTGTTCTCTCATATAGACATGGCCATCAACCAATCAGAGCGCGCGTTAGATACCAAAAATTTTATAAAACTGCATACAGCACGCGCGCGCGTTTTCTATTTCTTCACCATTACTCATCACCATTATCTTCACCGAATTCGCTCGGATGATCATAAAACAATGGCTTCAAGTTGCCCTTGATAAAATAATAAAATCAAGTTCAGTCTCGACTTGGAACATTTTGTCTTGTGATCATCCAAGCGGATTCGGGAGAGGCCTATTGTCGTCTCCATCATCATTGCATTCAGCCAATTTACCTGTTTCTTATTGTAGTCCATCAGACAAGAAGAAAGATTTTGAAGAAGCAATTAAGGATATGGAATCAGCTGTTAAAGTAATGGAACAACTAGTGAAAAATGCAATCCACAACAAAGAAAACAAGGTAATTTGTCAAAATGAAAATATGAATGATAAAAGGAAAGGTAAGAATGGAAGTAAAAGTAAATTAAAGGATATAAAAAGGGAACGGAACAAACCAACGGGATAGCAAGGAAAGGAGAGAAGAGTGATAAGAGTTAAAATGAAATGTGTACAGTGGAAACCCGCCTTACGACCACCCGCTTAATACGGCAACCCCGTTATTGCGGCCAGTTTTTTAGGTCCCGACGAAATGCATGCCCATACATTTTCTATAAAATTTACCCGCTTAATACGGCCACTTTAGGTTGTCCCTTCGGGGACCGGATTAACAGGGTTCCACTGTAGTGGTAGCAAGAAGGGTAAGAATACAGTAGAGAAATATTAATAGGGAAAATGAAAAGGAATGCAAGTTCAAGAGTGAGAGTAATGTTATAATAAGTGAGGGAAATCGATTTCGGAAAGCTTTCAGTATAAGAGAAATAAATTATCTAACCAAAAGGAATAGAAGGATCGATATTCGGCGAGAAGAAAAACAAATACTTTAGTGAACTAGGACATGGAAGACGAAGTTCTTATCAAATAATTTAAAAGCTTACCAAATGGCTTTAAAGTGTTTAAAAATCCTTTTTGTCTGGTTTCAGGCGTTGATAAAAGATCTTGATAGTCTTGACCAAAGTGTCCAAGATGTCATCAGTCTTGGTCGTGGAATGGTCGATGGAAAGCTGTTCGACAGGGAGAAAGCTGTGGGTTACCAAAAGAGAATGAACGATTTAGAAAGACGAATGAAACTTTTAATGGGATGGCCAATACTGGAGCACATTAGGTATACTATCAGAAAAAGGATTGTGTAATAGTCCTTTTCACAGCTCCCTGCGCCATCTTGAAAGGTAGCCGGGCCTTAGCATTGAAGCGAGACAAATATTGAGCTTGCAATAATAGAGACACGTGAATAAATGTTCGACAAGGTGTTAAAAGGTCTTTATTATTGTAAGCTCAACGTTCGTCTTGCTTCGATGCAAAGTGATAAAGCCTGGTTCACACTAGCAGCATAAGCATAAGCATAAGCAGCTTTGCTCATTAGCCGCACTTGTCTTTTCTCACACCTAGTCGAGAAATGCTTCACTCAATCTGCGTATGTTGGTTACGCTCATGCCGTTAGTCTCGGCACTATTAGCAAAACAAACAATATGAGAAGCGACCATGTAGATTGAAATATTTGTTTGATAAAAACTTATCATAGTAATGTATAATTAACATAATGCTATTCTTATTGCATATATTTTCAGTCCGTTGATAGGAATACCAATACTTGAACAAACCGGGTAAGAACGAAATACAATATTTGATATACACCGATTATAAAATCGCTGACTCAATCAAAGCTACACCCCACACTCCGAATAAAGCGAGCAAAGGATTTCGGTATTCTTCTTTCTTGTTATCCTGACCAATAGTCCACTTCACAGTTTCCTGCGCTATCTTGAAAGGTAGCCGTGGCTTTTGCATCGAAGCGAGACAATCGTTGAGCTTGCTATAATAGAGACACGTGAATAATTGTCCCGCGAGGTGTTCAAAGGTCTCAAACTTTGCAAGCTAAACGTCCGTCTCGCTTCAATTCGAACCAAAGGCCCGGTAGTCTTCTATGCAGCCGCTCCTTTGTGTCGTCACGCAATACGAGTCCTCGTATTGCGTGACGACACAAAGGAGCGGCTGCATAGGAGGTTAAAGGCTCGGCTACCTTTCAAAAACGTGCAACTAAATTATGTTAATATTACTGACATCCGTTGCTGGCTTTAGGATGTGGATTGTAGCTTCGGCTTTTAAATTAAGTGTACACGTTACTATAGTGAGATCTCCACTTATGTAGTGCAAAAATAACTGAGCATCTCCAATGAAATAATTGTAAGTTTCTCCTCTTTTTTAGTGAGCTCTTGAACATCGATGACCGCGAAAAATTCTTAGAAGAGAAACTACAACAAGCTGAAGAGGTTGTCAGCTATCTCCAGTCAAGTATCAGAGAAAAACAGCCATCAAATGATGAGCTCAAGGTAATGTCAACCAGTCAACTAGTCATTTAGTGCTATATGTAATATGAGCGGCCGATAGTATACACTAATCAAAACTATAGGTATATTAATACACCAGTATTATCTAGCACCGCTGTACTATTTGACAAAAGACGCATTTGCACAGGGATAGCCTCAATTCAGAGCAAAAAAAATGTGTTTTCTATTGTTAAGCGATAACATTTTTTCGTGCTTGGCTTGGAATTTGTGAATATTTTCACAACAAATCGAGAAATACGCCTTTTGTCAAATAGAACAGCGGTGTTAGATAACATGAAACTGGTCGGAGTATTTTTCATATTTTACTAAAAAAGGTCAAAGTGAATTGAAATCTGGCAGAAAAACAGATGGTGACACATATTGCAAATCAGGACGAATCTCTATTAGATATACAACCTCCTTCACGATTTCTTTTGTCAATTCCTAATCAATTATTAATGAGTTTTATAAGTTAGTATCTATCTGGCCAGTCAATTTTTGATTTTCCTGGAAAATTGCAGACATTAACCAGAGAGCGCGACTACGTGGAGCCTAAAGTTTTTGGTGTGGTCGGTCTTGGACGAGGTATGATAGAAGACAATCTTGTTGATAAGAAGAAAGAAGATGGTTATCAAAAGAGGATTGATGACTTGGAAGAGAAAATGAAATTACTAATGTGCTGGTCGTTCGGTAATATCTACGAGTAAGTTACTTTGTTAAATTACTTCTGTTTTTAGTAAAAAATATCGCAGGAGTAGGACTAGATCGAGTTAAAATATCCAGCGATATTTTAACTCGTCTATGATTATAGCTTTAATTTCAAGTAAAACAATATTTTGCTTTTTAAAAAGAACAAAAAAACTATTATTTTTTTTTTTGGCGATTGGATAATAAATAACTTATTAGACAGTTTGATGTGTAATGTGGCTGGATATTTTACTCGTCACCTTGCATTTTGACTCGCCCGGAGGCTCGTCAAAATACAGCGTCTCAATCGTAAAATATCCTGCCATATTACATATCAAACTGTCAAATAAGATATATATATATATATTAAAATATCGTTGTCGCGACATAAGCAACAAGCCAAGCAGGAAATGACATGAAATGACACTTGTTATCAACTAAATTGATTGTATAAATTGATAATACAAACATTCGAAAATGCTCACATTTTGTTATTAGTTCAAAGTCTTTAGAAAACAAGTCTGATTTCAATACATTAGCAGCACAAAACCAGCATTCAGCATTCCGGCTTGGCTTGATGCTTGCTGCTTAAGCCGGGACAACTTTTTTTTAAATAAGTGTAGATAGAAAAGTGATTGGACGTCAAAGTAATTGGTCGTTAACACAACCGTTACACATATAGCCATACCATTGTCATCATCGTATCATCATCAGCATCACCATCATCATCATTATTATCATCATCACCATCTTCAAAATCATCGTTATTATCATCATCACCTTCATGATCATCGCCATCATCATTCCTATCATCATCATTACCGTAAATCTATTATTATTAGATTTACCTGCGAAATTCCCGTTGCCAACATATTCCTTTCTTTTTGACTGAAGGTCACACGACATGTTCTTTGAGGAGCGGTTGCGTGACGTAGAAGATAGATTATGGGGCTTTGAAGACCGCGTGGGTGATGAACATCTGGATGATAATGAGAAAAAGGTAATTTAGTAAAAGTCCATTGCAGAGCAATTGGGTAGTTTGCTTCACAGGAAGGAAAGTGGGAGAGGGAGAATTGGGCAAGAAACGCACGATCAATAAAACCGTGACAAAGGAAGCCCAAAGGAGGAAAAAGATTTGCGAGCGGTGATGGCTAGCAATGGGTATAGTCCCCTTCAAACAATCATTCGCGTGTTTCTATCATTGCAAGCTCAACGTTCGTTGCGCAGGGAACTGTGAGGGGACTATTAGCAAAGTAAAGTATGTGACGCAAAACGTTCTGTATTTAAGTCTGAAAAAACATGAACAATCAAACCGGCAATAAGGAACTTAAACTATAAGGACAACAACAATTGTGACGTTTCACGTTTTCCATTATAGGCCTTGGTTAACGAGCGAGATAGCATTGAGAGTGCCGTCTACGGTGTGGTTAGCGTAGGCCGTGGTATGCTAGAGGACGAACGGTTTAGTGATGATAAAGATCAAGAGTTTATTGACAGAATAGATGACCTTGAGAAAAGAATGAATATGCTGATCGACTGGCCTGATGGTCCACAACACAGGTAATCAATATGTACTTTAGTTTCTTCAGTAATATAAATGTTTTATTTGTAAAGGTTGTCCATCAATACAGATGTATGACCTGTCCACACCACCAGGAGCTCAATGCCCAACTCTTAGTTGAAAAGTGGTGTGGATTATTTTAAGTCCATCCTATACAATGTGTGTGGAGTGTGGAGAGACGGGACTTTCCGGTTTAACATCCCTATCTGGGAAGACGTAAAGTTCTAGCCATTTGCAGTTTTTGTTGGTTGTTGTTGATGGTGGTGGTGGTGGTGGTGGTGGAGGTGGAGGTGGTGTTGTTCTTGATGATGTTGTTGTTGTTGGTAGTGGTGGTGATGGTGGTCGTGGTGGTGGCGGTGGTGTCGTTGTTGTTTGTATTGGTGGTGGTGGTTGATGTTGGTGGTGGTGGTGGTGGTGGTGGTGGTGGTGGTGGTGGTGGTGGTGGTAATGGTGGTGCTGTTGTTATTGGTCAGTGTTGTTGTTGTTGTTGGTAGCGGTGGTGGTGTTGTTCTTGATGTTGTTGTTAGTGGTAGTGGTGGTGGAGGCGGTGGTTGTGGTGTTGTTTGTTGTTGCTGCTGTTTTTGTTGTTGTTGGTAGTGTTGTTGTTGTTGTTTGAACAGTTATAAGAAGCACGTTGAAGTTTTGTTACATATGACTGCTTGGTATTAATTTCCCATTGTACCAGTAGAATCATGATGGGAGTCGAACGTTGCTCATAAATTTCTTTCCCATAAATCATAGAAAACCGCTTTCCAAAAGATGCCGAGACTTTGATACCAAACTAAGGAAAACAGAGATCACTGTCTCAAAGTTCGAACAACGAGCGAAAGTGACAGACCGCGAAAGTGTTGACCTACAGTCAGCAAAGAAAAGTGTTGACAATATCAAAGTGAGTCGAAACTTTTTTTTTTATTAACTAAAAGATATTATATTTCTGTTTATATATCTATGCTTGTTCTCTCCTTCTTCCGAACTATTTATAACCTACATCTTTAATAACCTATTCATTAGTTTTTGTTTTCTACTCATACTTTCCTTTTTCCAACTTTCCTTCATTTCCGCAAAACTTTCATTTTCTATTTAGTTTATAGCTATCATTCTTTTTTATTTATTTCTATCCTTCATTCAATTCTCATCAGAGATATACGTATCAAAGATATGCCTATTGTTCTGTTGCAACTTCAACTTAAAAAAAAGTATTTTGTTACTTCTCACCCACAATACCAGATATGGTAATGGAATTCTTTTCATTATTGCATATGGTATCTTTGTATTTCTGATACTATTCCATTCTCATTTCCACGTATATGTCCTAAACCTTTCCATCTTTCACTTTTTAAACTTTTCTTCTTTTCATTCTTTCATTCTCTTTCATTTTCATTTCAATCTTTATAGTTCTCTGAGTATATTTATAGTCTTAAAGCAATCTCTTTGAACGTCTAGGCTTTAACCTGCGAGAGAGATCAACTAGAGCTCGATGTCTCAGAAGTACTGAGCGAAGGCAGATCTATGGTAGAAGACGAACAAGATATGGATCCACAAGATAGATCCTTCTATACTCGCCGTATGAACAGACTCGAAGAAAGGATCAGATTATTAAGAGAATGGCTGCAAAATGAAATGCTGAGGTAGGATTATGGTAATCAGTGATTAATAATCCCCTTCACATTTCCCTGCACCATCTTGAAAGGTAGCTTGGCCTTTGCATTGAAGCGAGACGAACGTTAAGCTTGCAATGATAGAGAACCTTTAACACCTTGTGGGACAATTATTCACGTGTATTATTCACGGGGACTATATAGCAGGTAAAGGAGAATATTGCTAAATGTTAAAAAAGTCTTATTTTTCTAACTTATTTTTCTAGGTTGCACAACCTATATATCATCCTAATCAAGCAACATTTAGAGCGACTTCTCGACTGGCTTGTACGAGCTGAGGTGAAAATGGACCTTGAGGATGATATCGAATCGAACAATGATGGTGTTGTTAAACAGCTTGACGAACACATGGTAAGAAATAAAGTACAGTTGAACCCCGTTAATCCGGCCACCGAAGGAACAGCCCAAAGAGGCCGTATTAACGGGGTGGCCGTATTAAGCGGGTAAATTTTATAGAAAATGTATGGGCATGCATTTTGTCGTGACCTAAAAAACTGGCCGCAATAACGGGGTGGCCGTATTAAGCGGGTGGCCGTAAGGCGGGGTTCCACTGTACATGGAAAAGCCGTTCAAACAGCAAACTACCTTTAGAAAATGATTAAAAGAATAAACGACGATTTGCTCAGCTTTTCAAACTTTTGGCCTGATTAGCCTCTTCATCCATTTGTAATTCATGCGTCGTATTTTGATTCCTTAATTATTCATTATTTCATTCGTAAAATTTTGAAAAACAAAATTTAGCAAATCAAGGCTTAGACTGTGCAAACGGTTTCAACATTAATTTTGCTTCAACATCCGTTCGATTTTGTTGAATGGCAATGTTTAAACGCTTTTAAACACTTTCAACATCAATTCAACATCGATTCAACTCGTTTCAACAATGACGAAAGAGTTTCAACAAAATCGAACGGATGTTGAAGCAAATGGTGAAGCCATTTGCCTGAGCAAATGCGCCTTTTTCAAGGAGAACAGCGGTGCGAAAGTAACGTGAAACGAGTGTATTCAATTGAGCTCACCTTATGGTTATTGTTCGTTTCAGGAGTTCCATAAAGAGGTTGGACTGTACTCCACCGTGAATATGATACTAGAGATTGATATAGACGACCCAGCCATCGACAAATCTTTGCACCAAGTAAGACTTCTTCTTTATTTACAATCTAAACAAGAAAAGTATTATAAAGTACCAACTTGTTGCCTGAACTCCAACTGAGTTAAATCCTGAATAAAAATGCCAGAAAATGTGGATAACGAAGAATTGTCTAAAAAGATTAATATTTGGGATGGGTGAAAAACGCTATGGAAAATAGGGAGAAGAGATATATCAATGTTTGTTTCTCTGCCATCCAAAAAAAAGAAACAGAACAGATAAATTATACTGACAGTTACCAGGAGCCCATTACCCAGAGCATACATCGCATGTATCCCTTATAGGAGCTATCATTTTGCCTCGGCTGATCATCTATATCTAGAACAGATGCCTACATCACAAATGCGAAACTTTACTTTTCATAAACAAAAAACAACCGCATGACGGACAGAAGCGCAATATGAATCTAAAGTTTCCCAATCTGAGAAAACGTTAACTCGAGGGTAATGGGCTCCTGCAGTTACCTTTGTTCCTGAATATGCAATCATCCATATCATTCCAGGACGTCAAGACACTAAGCGAACGCTGGGCGGCTGTGTGGAACTGGAGCGAGGAACGCAAAAATCGCTTGCTTGAAGTCATTGATGACTGGGAGGCGTTCCGCGAGAAGGAGAAAGACTTGTATGATTGGTTGGTTGGAAAAGATGAAGCTATTCATATGTCTGATGAGATTGACATATCTGACGAAGACCAGGTTGAAGCCCATGGTGCCATACTAAAGGTAGTTGAGAAATCTTTATTGATGAACAATGAGAACATATGGCAACAACGATGACAACAACATCGACAACAGCAACTATGAAAACAACAACATTGACTACGACAACACTGAACAATGATAACGACGACAACAGCACATGACAACAGCAACAATGACAACAACAACATCGACGATAACGACAACAACAGAACATGACAACTGCAACTATGAAAACAACAACAACATTGACGACAACACTGAACAATGATAACGACGACAACAACAGCACATGACACCTGCAACTATGAAAACAACAACATTGACGACGACAACAACAACAGCACATGAAAACAACGACGACAACACTGAATAATAAAAACAACGACGACGACAAAAACAACAACACATGATAACATCTAAGAACGACAACACCGACAGTGACTCGAATCGAAACAGTAGCAAGAACAACACGATTTGCTACATTAAAAATAATGACACAACAAATCAGCATTAACATCAATGGCGTATAGTGTAACAATGATTTCAAACTAAACAGCTTCACTGTTATAACCATTGACAACATCTACGATGACTGCAATAAAGTATACAATGGTCACACTGTTCTATTACGTGACAATTCAATACTCCAGTTTTATGTTATCTAGCACTGTCCTACAACTTATCAAAATACGTATTTGCACAGGATATAGCTAACCTCGATTTGTTGTAAAATCATTCAAAAATCCCAAGCAAAGCACGAAAACATGCTATCGCTTAACAATAGAAAATACATTTGCGTCAGTTTACTCCGAATTGAGGCTATCCCTGTGCAAATGCACATTTTTTCAAATAGTACAGCGGTACCAGTTGAAAATGAAACTGGTCTATCAACAAGCTTGTACAAAAAAGAACAATTATAAGACCATACATCACTGTTGCATGGATATGTGACGTCAACTCGCCTATCTTACAGTAACAACATATATTTATTTAAGAACCTTGTGCAAGACATCAAATGTCGCGAGGCAGAAATCAACGACTTCAACGAGGCCGGAGAACAGCTGATAGCCAGCGCACAGTATCACCATAAAACAGCTAAACCAATCAGAGATGAGGTGAATGACTTTAAAGAATGTTGGCAAACTGAGTTAGACCGAGCACAACAGCGTGGAGTACAGGTAAGCTACTAAATGATAATGACAAATAGGATGATAAGGAGCAGGAGAAGAAATTTGAAGTGGTTGAAAAGATGATGATGATGTGGTTGTTGTTACTGGATTTTCCACTTTCTGCGAACTCAAACATTCCCACGGCTTATTGTGAAACACGTTTTTAACTGCCGTCAATCAAAACTAATAAGTCGGTACCTTTTAAATCCTTGATTAACGGCAGCTAAAAATCGTATTTCACAACGAGCCGTTGAAATGTCTGAGTTCGCAGAAAGTCGAAAACCGCAGTAATGATAATCGATAACCATTATGATGATGGTGATGAATGTGATGATGGTTGTGATTATTATGATTATGATGATGATGATGATGATGATGATGATGATGATGATGATGATGATGATGATGATGATGATGGTGGTGGTGGTGTTGATGATGATAATGATAATTATGACGATGATTTAATCATATGATGGTGATGAGGATGATAGTTGGTGATCACAGCCATGATGGTGGTTTTCATGATGATAATGATGATGATGATGATCCTAATGATGATGATGGTGATGACGGTGCATGGTGTTGATAATGATGATTTAATGATTGCGATGATAATGCGATTTGTAGTGGGTGATCACGTTCATGATGGCATTGAATAATTATGATGGTGATTACATGACGATGACGATGATGACAACGACAATGATGACAGAGAACATGATGATGAAGACGACGACGACAATGATAACTATACCAATGATGATAATAGTGGTGGTATTTAACGTCCATAGTTACAAGATGCAAGGAAGAAGTTCTCAGAGATGGCTCTTTTAAAGAGCGATGTCAATAACTGGCTGGATGATACAGAAGAACTGATTGCAACATACAACCAGCAACGAAATGATGAAGAACAACAAACATTCCTGAATAAAATAGAGGTACATCACAAATACAAGTCGTTCAAAAAATTCCACATGTGAAGAACGTTTTTCTCATTCTTGTGAAGCATTTACATTGAGAACACTCGAACCGTGAATACATTGAGGTTTTTTTTTTTTACCCACATACCATGAGCGAATAGATTAGAAATACGATTTATTACGAACACTAGTGCATTTGAACTCACTGCTTTATCTTCAGATTTTCAATTTTATCGGACGGTAAATTCACTTGTAAGGTGCAATGTGCATGGAGAAACCGCGCGAACTATTCAAAACAATAACTGCATAATACTATTACCCCAACCCCCTACCCCAAAATCTCCACAGTGAGAAAAACAAATATGGCAAAAAAAATGGACAAAATGTAACAGGAGGGGGAGGGGGGAGGGAGAGAAGTAGGAAAAAAAAACAAATGACAAAAGTGGAGAAATTGAGCAGGAGAAGGAGGGGATGGGAAAGAAATGATAAAAAGACAAAAAATGGACAACTTTGAACGGTTGTGGAGGGGGAAGGAAAGACTTAAAAGTTATTTTTAACTAACTTTGACTCCGTTTACAGTGCGGACACAGTAGCTGGGCCCACATGAACAAAACTGTCTAATCACAATCGACCTACAGACAATCGATTACCGATAAAATCCGACTAAACCAATCAGCGTTAATAACTCGGATGATATTTTGTACAAGGTTTTGGCTCTTTTTAATAAATCAAGTGTTCATAGTTTTGATATCGGTTGTAATGCAGTTTTGTTCAGGTAGGCCCAGTTAGTGTGTCCGCACTGTAAAGTCGTTCGATTATAATACAATAACATTGTCTTCTACTGTCCTTCTTTTAGTATTCTATTAGAGCGTTAACCCTGCGCTGTTTTATCTATAGATTCAATTTGAAGAAAGAGACACCAACATAGGTCGCCTTGGCAGGATAAACGTGTTAAACAAGGAGCTTTCCCCCGCCATTGAGAAAGACTCAGCCAAAGAAATCAACCACGTCGTTGATATCATGAACAGACGAATGCAGGACGCAAGTGACAAACTTGACAGTTTCAAAGATGATCAACTGCCGCTGACACATGAAGAATGCTGTCTCATGGACTATATAAAACGGAGCTTGTGGGAGCCTGGGCATGGCTCCGAAATTCGATTAAAAAAGTGATTTTTGGGAAAGTTTATACACCTACTTGCAAGAACGTTGTCATACGAATAAAGAACATTTGTATTTAGTGTGTTAGGAATAAATTAAAAGTACAAAAGAAAGAGTTCAGCTTCAGTGAACATCTTCTGTATTTTTAATTTATTCCTAACCCACTAAATACAAATGTTCTTTTTCGTATGACAACGTTCTTGCAAGTAGGTGTATGATAATCACGTAAATAAGCAAATTGGAAACCAGTTATTCATAATTCTAAATGGTCAAAATAATGTTAAGGGAATATTCAATTTAAAATGTTTCAAAGAAATATAAATAATATTATTAAATATATGGCAATATATTTTCCTGACAGTCCTTGGACTGTTTTCACAGGTCGTCAATTTATCCCAGGCGCTTGACGACCCCCTGCCGCGAAACGGTGTCACAGGTCCTAATCAAACGACAGTACATTTGTCACGCAGTGTCACGGTGTCACGCGGAAAGGAGTCGCCAAGCGCCCGGGATGAATTAATTAATATCCGTTTTACGAATGTTTGATGAATACAAAGTCCGCTTGTATCTGATAAAGACGAATTATAATAAAATATGGGAATAAACTATATTACAAGCATGAAAGTGGTAATTTGAATATTTGACCGAGAAGAATAAATATTTGTTGAAAAATAAAATGTATGTCGGTGGTAAAATTGTTCTTTGTTGTAGAGTACAAACATCAAAAGCGTGCAACATAATTAGTACTAAATAGTGATATTTTAGACCCCGGCTACACGGATCCGGATACTTTTGAAACCGCATATACTTTTTGATGCGAATCGGCCTATCGTTCACACGAATCCAGTGAATCAGGTCACCGAAACCGCATACTTTTGAATAGGAAACGATCAACAGGATTCGTGTGGACGCAAATTAATATTTCTATGCGGTTTCAGCCGGATCGGATTCGTGTAGAAGAGGCCTTATTCTATTTCTATTGTTTTCTATTGTTTAATTAGCACTATTCAGTACTAATTAGTACTACTTGTCTCACGGTTATAGAGTGGTTTTCATTAACCCGTGAAACAAAGTGTATTAATTAAAGTGTAATAGTCAATTAAGAACAAAAGAACACAATGGAATTAGAGTGTATTAAAGAGTGATACACTAAAGTGTGTTTCACGGGTTAATGAAAACCACTCTATTGTTTGCACTCTATTGTCCATTAGTTTGATATTACTGTGTTATTATATATTTAATATTCAAAATTATGCTTAATTTTTTTTAGAAAAAAAATAATGGTCTATCGGAAAATAAAAAAGACAATAATTACAATAAGTATAATAATTATATTTATTGTAATTATTGTATTTTTTGTATTTTCCGATAGACCATTATTTTTCCGGCTTTAAAAAAAGCAAACACAGTTTAAATTTCCTTGTATTTTTTTTCGTTTTTATCTTGTTTTTATATATTTTGTATTATGTTTCATATCTTTTAATGTATTTTTAGCTGTGGTTGTTTCCTTTTAATTATTCACGTTCCTATTTTAAAATAATATGAGTTTTTTTATAGCTTTTTTTAGGCCAGAAAAAACAACATTTTACGAATATTCTCAATTGAAACCCATATCTTACAGCTTTGTTTATATCTACTGGTGGTGCACTCAAAACAGGATATGACACAATAAAAATACCTGCAAAAACAATATCTTCCCAAACTATAGCCATATTTGGTCAGTTCAAGAACCAATCATATGTTCAAAAATCGAATCAGCCAATCAGAATCCTTTAAACCACACCTCTATATTTAAAAATCTAGCAATCCTAAAGTTTGCGCGGCTTAGAACTAAGTTTATACTAACAACTGAAGACGCAAGCAGCTTTTGGGAGTTTTTCTGTTTTTCGCAACGACTAAAACATAGAATATTTCAATGAAAGGTTCAAGCAATACCCGTCGTTTTGTCTCAGCCATTGAATCACACTTGGACGAGTACGATTATTATAATTTCGACCCAAATGTAACAGCGTTGGCGAAGACACGCAAAGGACGCACTAAAAAAGAATCGAGTCTATACACAAACAGACCTGTACCAGCTGGCCACGAGAGAAAGATAGTTACCAAATATCAGAACTCTGAGAAGAAAACGAAAGGGATTTGACAAAGTTCCCATATAATACCCATCGATGTGAATGAAATTGGCGGTTTTAAACAAGAAGTAATATAATAATTGATAGATTTAATTGACATTTGCACTGGGAGTAGATAAGTCATCTTGGTAAAATAGCAGAACTCTTGGAAGAAGAAGAAAAGGATTTGACAAAGTTTCTAAGGACTAACATTGATGAATAGAATGAAATAGTCGCAGTTAAACAAGGAGTAACATAATATGGATTATTTTGGACACTGGGAGGAGCTAAGGACTATCTCCGGTGAACTAGATGATATTGTATAATTTAAAGGAGTAATAGAATTATGAATGATTTTGGACAATAACACTGGGATGTGCTACATGTTATAATGGTAAAATAACCAAAATAACGGAGCTCTGTGAAGAAGACGAAAGCGTTTTGGGGAACCAAGATTTGTTGTTAAAATTATAAAATTAACTAAGGAACACTGATGTTATGAATATAACAGCGCAAGAAGACTTGTAAAGTAATATAACGGGATATTTTGTTTTCTTTGACAACTACGTCCGTTGGGAGGAGCTACCTGTTAATCAATCTGATAGAATTTCGTAAAGCTGACAGGAAAGTAAAAAAAGACCTGTTCACACGCTGAAAAAAAAAACGTTTCATAGTAGTTACTCAAATAAATTATTGAAATTAAAATAAAAAAATATTTAATAAGCCCGGCATGTGTTGTCATTGGTGTACGTGTAAGCTATTGTTTATTGCTATCGATTTTGTTACGATATAGTCGACTACAAAACAGTCTACTTTTAAGCGAAAACTCGGAGCAAAAAAGTAGAATTACAGTCGAGAGAGTAAAGAGAGACAAGACTCTCTCGCCTCAATTCCCGCTCGTCCACCACTCCTCTCCTCATTCTAACATGCACGGCCAAAACGTTACTCGATCAAAATAACGCTCGTTTCCATGGAGTTTTCATGTAAAAGTAGGGACCATTTTGCAGTCTCATTATAATTTCGCTAGTTAGTATTGTTGTCGTTGTTGATTTTGTATAGTTGCTATGTCGGAAGGTTGTAAATATTGATTATTATATCATAAATAGTCTCCCTCGCAGTCGCTATTAGTGTCGGGCTTCCTGTCCCTCCCAACTAACAGGAGGGAGGGACAGGAACCCCGACACTAATAACAGCTACGAGGGAGACTACATTATAAATGAAAATTATTTTTTTTATTACAAAATCACACCTTAAAACGTATGACCATTATTAATGTATTTACATTCTTTGATGCCCAGGTTTTTGGTACTTGTAAATAAACGCTTCCTTGGAAAGCTGTCGGGTTTTACCATATAAGGCATTAGCCATTATCACACTGGAAGACGGACAAAACATCTTACGACGGACACGGGTGAAAAACGCACTGCGCACGCTCGGAAGACGGTCGTGTTTACAATAAAACCATTGGAGATTTACCGGCGTTTGGTAATTCTTTAAAGTTAAGAAAGTTCGTGGAAAGTTCGTGCTTAAATTTTTCCTAACACAGTACATTAGTTGTTTCCTTTCCCTGGTCAAATAATACAAGAGAAATTCGCATAATACATAATTTGAAACCATTCGTAAAATCTTCAGTTAGTCTTTCGTTCAAACGAAAATCCGAACATGCGCAGTGAGTTTTTCACCCGTGTCCTTGCGACGTACAAGTAGCGTCTGGTGTGAAAATGAGACAAACACAAATCAGGACTTCACATTACACGATTAAAGGACCATTTGTCCGTCGAGACAATGTGTCCTAGTGCGACAAGGGCCATTTGGAAATTAGTTTGGTAGCAAGAAGCTTGTGAACAGTGCGAAAGTATTTGAGCACATGAAAAGTGTCCATACTTTTGTGCGTTGTGCTGTACAGGTAGTCATGTTGGTATGGTCATTAAAACCTAACAATAATTTTTCTTTCTATAAAAAAGGAGCCGGAAGGATGGCACAATAATTTAGTGCACGGCTTTCGGTGCGAGAGGTCTCGAGTTCGATTGCCAGTGAACTCACATCCTTGTTTCTGACCCTAACCCTAAACCTAATTTTCTTTCTGATGGAGAGAGGGGAGTTAACTGAGCGCACCGTCGGCCCTCTGGAATATTAGCTTCCGCTAAAGGGACTTCCGAAGTAAAATATGACCCTTTACTTTACTTTAATTTACTTTACTTTACTTTATTTTACTTTAATTTATAAAACAAGTGCGTATAAAACAGCCGAGACACTAGATATAGCCATAGCACAGGACATAACAGTTATATGTATCTTGAATTCACATGTACGAAAGTCTATTGAAGGCCAATATCCCCTTAAACAGTCTGTACATGTGTAATTGTCAGTAATATACTGGTTATAATTACACGACTGGCAAGACCAGCAGCACTTGCGGCCTTCTTCAGACACCTGGACAAAACCCGCGGGGCACTGTGGACTACACGTGGAAACAGGAATGTATGACTGTTTCCCTGGCCAGCGGATTCCTGCGTTGTTTATAAACCACGTGTTTTCCCATGTTCCAACTTCACGAGGAGTTGACGTGTTTCCATGGATACTTATCAGCGAAAATATATTTTCTTTTAGGAGTGGTTTTTGGAGGCTGGTATTTTCCAAGAACTGCTTCCTGGTCAGGTTAACTAACTCGTTCGCAATGTCTTTGCCAGATATTAACTCCATACATTCGTCTTTGGTTTTGTCCCAGCAATGTGCCTCCATGTGACGGACTAAAGCTTTTCCAATCGTAAAAAAACCGTTCAAAACGCCTTGGATATCTTTAGTACGATCTTGAGCTATCTTGGACAAGGCCAAAGCACTCTTCCTGGAATCCAGAACCTGATTTACTTCTTCCAAAGCTTTAAAACCCTCTTGATCAATTTTGCACAACTCCGATAATGACTGGTTCTTTGGTTGCATTTTCTTTCCACAATCAGGATTGGAATATCTTCTCAGCTCGTTGAGAAACTTGAATTCCGCGCGAAGACTGAGGATAGCCTCGCCAGTCATTATAAATTCTGAAGTCATTGTTTCTGCATTTCCAATGACGTCAATCCAGGTATAGTGTGAGGGACGTCTAGACTTGATATCTGAAAGATGTGAAATCGAATAAGAAATTTATTGTGTGAAATGAATTTGTATTTAGGCTTACGAGTTAGAATGGTTGGTAATGCGAACCAAATTAGAAGTTCTAACAATGGCGTTTCACCATATACACAACATATTCCGACTCACACCACAACTTTTTCAGAAACTTTGGACGTTTTGCTTTTATCCATAATAACATATATTGCTCTTACCTCTCATTGCTTTAAGCATTGATATCCCATCGGTGAACATAACCAATGTTCTTACATCCAAGCTTCTCTCAATCATGGACGTCATCTCCTCATAATTCTTGCCGATACCAGCTATGCAAATATCAACATTTTCTGCAAGTTCTTTGAACATTAAGAACTCCTTTTGGTATTGATCGTCCACTATCACAAACACCGAATCCCAATTAAAATGTTTCAGTAAACCAACAACTGCTTTCGCTCTGTAGAAACTAACTTTCAAAGGCTCAAAATGATATCCATTTTCCATTGGACTTATTCCAACTTGCCCGCCATCTAAGTCCTTTATTATCATATTTGGGATTTGGAAAAGACTTAGTAAAGTCGACGAATCTTTTTCATAATGACTTGAAATAACGGAAATAATTTTTCTCGATGGAAACTTGTCATGGTTGTTAGTTTTGGAGCTGTGGACGAGATCCAAGGCTTGCTCAAGGACAGGATTTGAGCAACTATCTTTGATATTAAACCCAAAACTTGTGTTTTGAAAAACGGGAATTTTGCTATTTTGGAGCTCGTTGAGTGCGTAGGTGATACCTCTGATCCAGAGAAGTGAGTCCTTATTGAAGACTTTACAGTCGTTGTAACCATCTTTGCGATATATTGGCAGAAGAACACCAAAAACAACATCGCCATCTTTAGTTAAAGAATCATCAGACACAATCGTTGCAACAACTGTCTTTCTTAGAACAGAAAAAGAAGTTATTATGAGAAAAACAAACTTGTGAAGTTTTTGAGCCATTTTTAGGCTATATTTCTTGGAAATTCGAAGTTTATATCCAATGTAATGTCCAGTGGTGTTACATAAGGCATGCTATTTCGCATTTTCGTGACAATAATTTAAAGATTCATAGTGAGATTCGCAAATAAATGGTCACCCGTAAGATGGACTAGTTTGTTTTGTTTTGTTTACCGGATTATTGCTAGTAACAGCCAATAACATGACAGAAATGATTTGTTTTATTTATAATATTTATAATTTTAAAATTACAGAAATATATAAAAAAATATATACACGAAAATTAATTGTTAGTAAAATGGGGTAAAAATAGTGAAAATTGAGGTACAATGTGGAAAGGAAAAAGATTCCCATAAAGTTATCAAAATGGCACGATACAATTGAGCTAAACATATTTTTTTTAGTAGTTACAGTACGTGTAAAACGATTACATATTTCAAAACGATTTATTCACAAAATATTCAGTCAAAAAGAAGGGAAAATGTGAAAACATTTTCTTTGCAGACTTTTTTATTAGAAAATACTTAGTCTTTTTTACAAGTTACCGATTATTAGCTTTTTTATTCTCATTGTAGCTAGTATGAAGAGTGCAGTGTGTTATCTAGCCTAATTTTCAGAGCGGGCCTGGGTCCTACGCTATCACTTTCTCCAAGCGATAGCGTAGGACCCATCCCCACTCTGAAAAATAGCTCAGTGATTTGTTTTTGAAGATAATCTATCGTAGGAGTTAAAATGGCAATTTAAAAAACGGAAATATGTATTTTAAAACTGTATATAACAAGTATGATAATGTTTTTTGTCAATAACGGTACGGTTGGCAAGGCAAGCCTGACGTACTACATTGATCCTCAGTAGCGCAACAAAGTTCATGTGATCTTTAACCTTCTTTCCACCTTCTCGTACGAGCTTTTTTTGCTTTTCTGTATAACTCAATTCCCTATCTATTATGTCGGAAACATAGCGTAGACTGTTCATATCCAGCCGTTGTTAAGTAAAGTACTACACACTCCATCCCCGGGGGAGTACTCCATTTGACCAAGTGGTAGGGGTGGTTGACGCTCCTTTTAAGGTTGAAAATATTTCCTGTGCGTACCGTTTAGGGTCCTTTTAGGGTTCTGGCTCAAAAGTCAGTTACGTAACATGATTCCGTACCTGTAAGGGTCATTTTTACTCTGCTTTGCTACTAACAGTAAGCTTAGCTGCCAAGAGCATCGCACAGTCGTACCTTTTAGGTGTTGAAATCAACAAGGCTTTAACAGTTATTTCAATCTGTGCGTACATTTTAGGGGTCGTTTTCAAAACCGACCGCCGATCACCCCTACCACTTGGACCAGGGGAGAACACCCTGGGACACCAGCATTTTATGCGATGTTATGTATCTCTGTATTCTGTATCTGCTACAACGGCAACATAATGTGATCTGTTCACATCCAGCCGTTGTAATGTAAAGTACTACATACCAGCATTTACAATGTTATATATCTCTGTATTCTGTATCTATTATACATCGGCAACATAGTGTGGTCTGTTCACATCCAGCCGTTGTAATGTAAAGTACTACATACCAGCATTTACAATGTTATATATCTCTGTATTCTGTATCTGCTACATCGGCAACATAGTGTGGTCTGTTCATTTTCAGCGGTTGCAAAGGCAGGTTTAATGTTCGGCTCAGTTCCTCAAAAGCGCGGCAAAGTTTATCGAAGTCTTCCATGGTCATTTCATGCGCTCTTTGTTCTGTATTTATATCAGCCAGTCGTATTAACTCGTCAACTAGGTGCTCACGATCAGGAAACAGCCGTCTAAGTAATTGATAAGGATTTATTTATTATTATTTATCATACAGGTGTACTACAGGTGTACTCCAAGTCCTCTATTTGAAGCATCAACCTGCACTATAAACTGGAGGTGCCACTTTGGAGAGCTCAATACAGGTGTACTAGCAATGGATTGCTTTAGGTCATTAAAGGCAGATTCACAGTCTTCACGCCAAATTACTTTAGTGTGTGTTTTTTGTATGTCGAGTGCAAAGAAAATGAAACGAACCAAACGACAATCGAGCCATTGTGTGTTGTTAGCGTGTTGGATTTCTCAGGCCCTATCGCAAAGTGTCCGGTCATTTTTGAAAACGGAGGTTACTTCCACCGTTTTCGCTTTCCGTATACACGTAAACGGAACGTTTAAAAAAAAAAAACGTCAGTAGATTTTAAGTGACGATGACAAACGTTTTTGTTAAAAGGAATAGAATAGAAGTTACACTTACTTGAGCGGTGTGTGGATGTATTTTCGCCTCATCGAAAACACTGCTTTA
The DNA here is from genome assembly GCA_949775045.1 of Metridium senile. Lineage (NCBI taxonomy): Eukaryota > Metazoa > Cnidaria > Anthozoa > Actiniaria > Metridiidae > Metridium > Metridium senile. The sequence goes on along the minus strand of OX459108.1, from coordinate 11,375,849 downwards.
ACGACTTGTTCGACTACAATGTACGGCGAAGATATCAACGGTTCGACACGTGGTATAAGATGAACTAGTGCTGCATCAACCTGATGATAATAATAGAATATCAATGGAGGATACATATCAATGGTTCGACACGTGGTACAAGATGAACTAGTGCTGCATCAACCTGATGATAATAATAGAATATCAATGGAGGATACATATAGCTAATGTGATGATTTGACGGGTACGTGACATTATTGGCTAATCGATAACACTAACAAAAAAAAAACAGACAGACAGACAGACAGACAAACAAATAAACAAACCAACCAACTAGACAACAAATATACAAACAAGCAAACAAACAAACTAGCTTACAAATAAACAAACAAACCAACAACAAACTAGCTTACAAATAAACAAACAAGCAGACAAACAAACTAGCTTACAAATAAACAAACAAACCAACAAACAAACTAGCTTACAAATAAACAAACAAACAAACAAACTAGCTTACAAATAAACAAACAAACCAACAAACAAACTAGCTTACAAATAAACAAACAAGCAGACTGACAAACAAACTAGCTTACAAATAAACAAACAAGCAGACTGACAAACAAACTAGCTTACAAATAAACAAACAAACCAACAAACTAGCTTAAAAATAGACAAACAAACAAACTAGCTTACAAATAAACAAACAAACAAACAAACAAACTAGCTTACAAATAAACAAACAAGCAAACAAATCAACTAGCTAACAAATAAACAAACAAACAAATAAATAAATAAACAAGCAAACTAACTAACTAACAAACTAACTAGTAATTAACTAGCTAACAAATAAACAAACAAGCAAACAAACAATCAAACTAACAAACAAACAAACTATTAACTAGCTAAAACCAAAAAAAAACAAGCAAACAAACTGTCAAACAAACTGACAAACTAACAAACAATTAACAAACAAACGAAGCCCTCTATTAAATAAATGTACCAAAAAAATTAATTTATGAAAGCTCACCTTTGGTTTAGGAACAAACACAGAACTGGGCAGGATGTATCTCCTCTTCACTTCACAAAGATTATTTACCATGACTGTCAGTCGAGATCGATCGTAACTCTTTGGATCAGCTGCTATGTTCTATTGAAAAAAAATTCATTTCATTTCAACATATTTTCCGAGAAAATTGTAGGAAAACACAAGTTAAAAAATAACATTTTAATAAATTGACATTTATGTTATTCACTCTAACATGAATTCAGTACTGTACAATATTTGCACTGATCTGTATGCGATATACTATGGCTCGTCTTCGACTCGACGTTGCATATCACATATCCTTAGGAGGCTTTCATCTATTAGCGTATAGGGAGGGCGGGGTTGGGGGGTTGGGGGGCAAAATCACCAGTCGTCTTTTCCAGATATTATGTGCCCTCCCTTCCTGGTTAGCAAACATATTATAATAACCCCCCAATATTCAACCAGTTTTTACCTAAACCCTTTAAAACAGTATACAATTTTTAACAAACCCCCAATTATATAACCTCATGACCCCCCTCAATATCCCCCCTCCCCATACACTAATAAATGAAAGCCCCCTTATTATGATCAGTACTAGTTTGATAATGATAAATTCTAATACCTCAGCTACTTCTTTTTGAAATACCAGAGACATTGGTGTCCTGCCAAAAGTAAATGGCCCCTTTCTTTGAGGTATAGCCTCTAGCCATTGCAGTAACAGAGGTATGGATACATTGAATGGAAGATTGCCTATCATACGCACTCCTGGAATAACTGGAAATAGAAAATATGGAGATATAAATTTAATGCTTATAAAATTAATGTTGTGAAAAGCAATATTTTGAGATTGATAATCTGATGGTGCTTCTTTAATCAATCGCAATGAAAATAATGTGAATGTTGGAAAGATTTGATAAACTTGAGGAAAGAAAAAGAAGAAAACCCCTGAGGAAAAATGGACTATTTGGAAATGAAAAAAAAAAAATGAAATTTGAGGGCTGAAAAAAATAGGAATGATTGAATGCTTTAATGAACAAAAAAAAAAAATCCAAAACAAATCTAAGGAATAACATTATTAAGAATGAAGGAATGAATGAATGAATGACGAACAAACAAATGAACAAAACAATTAAATTTAAACAATTATTGAAAAAATTATTCCCCGAACAATTTAAAAGACTAACAAGCAAAATAATGCATGGATGTATGGATGAACAAAAGAACAATTCACAAAAAAAAAAAACACCAACAATTACTATGGAAATCAGTAGACTGGTAATCATGCCCCAAAAATTCCGTCCACGTGACCAATTTTTTTTGTACCATGTGATCGCTTCTGGCCAATCATTTTGCTCAAAATTGGTCATGTGGTACAAAAAGACACACCCCAAGGCCAAATTTTCAACTTACATTTAACCACTCTAGTGATTTTCATAGTATAAATTAATTTAAATCCGTACCTCCTTTCTCCCATGCTGATGGTTCAACCTGTGGAAATGCTGCAGGGATATCAAAGGACATGATATCTCTGTGATACACTGTCATTCTTCCTTTAGATGCATCTTCAAGAAGCTGGTGTAGAAATGGTCAAATATGAACAAATTGAAAATATGAAGATTGACAATGATCAAGGGGGCTTTCATTTATTAGTGTATGGGGGTCGGCAATATTGTGGGGGGTCGTGCTTTGTTCAGAAGCTATATAGGGGGGGGGGGGGGGGGATTGTCACTTATTGTAAGGGGGTTTTGCTGTTGTTTACCAACCAGGAAGTGACCACACTAGAAATCTGTGGTTTTCAATGAAATTACACGCTGATGACTGTTGAAATTCACCATCCTCAAAACCTCCTTAAATAGCCCCAAAAATCCAAGAAAATCACACAAAAACGTTCCTAAACTCATAAACTTTTATTATTGATAAAAAATATTACTGACTATAGAGAAAAGATTTCAAACGGGACAATATTTGAATGTTCATGCCATAATATTGAACTTCGAACGAGCCGTTTTAAAAGTTACACAGGAAGCCCAAAAGCCACAGATTTCTAGTGTGGTAAGCTTCAATATGACAATATTCGTGAACTTCAAGGCCGATTTTCACCCTTAAAAGGAAGAGGCCCCCGTCACATTTTCTTCAAGTTTGCTATCAAAAGAATGTGTCTGTGCAAAAAAATGAAGGATTCTAGCTTTGTTTGCAGTAGGATTGACTTTGTGGGTTACTAACTATATTCAGAATTCGACGACGAAACAAAACAAAACTCACCTGAACAACTGGACAGATTTTAGGTACTAAAATACTTTATATGTGCTTGAGGATCTATCCAGGCAAAATTCATGTATCCACCTTCACATTGCATAGAAAAGTTTTGTATAGATGTCCATTATAATTTTTTAATGAGCGAAATAAATGACACACTTGGAAAATTTAGTTTGCAAAGATTTCAAAACAGCTCAAGTAAATTGAGCCTTCTCATTGGATGTAAAGGGTCACGTGGAGTGTACGTGTCCAATGCCGCCTGCTGGAAACCACAGGGTTTCTTGATCTAGTAATTGTATTTATTATTTGTACTTATGTGTTCGTTAACCTCAAGAGAAACCCTCTGGCCAAACAAGCCTAGTGTTTTGAATTTGCTGAGCCAATCATAAGTGGAAGGTCAGTGTGTGACCCTGGCCTTCTGATTGGTTACAAATATAAAATATAGCTATAGTTGGGTGTTAATCAAATAAACATAGAAGTGAGGTTCTAGGCTCATTTGACCAGAGGTTTATTTCTTAATTGTTGCTTCAAAAAACGTCAGATTTACAAAATTAATGCTAAAGTAAGTACAAAATAACCTCTGGTACCCAGGGATTTACCTGTAGAGATGGTAGGAATCTTTTGTCAATTTCAACAGCAGCTACATGTCTTGGCCCAGCCTGCAACACTGACCTAGTAAGTGACCCAGGACCAGCTCCAACTTCACATACATAGCAATCAAATACATCTGCTAACTTGGCTATTTTATCTGAAATATAAATGGAAACTAGTGAGTGAACTAGGATAAGCTGTGTCAGTGTTTGATATAAACGATAAGTAATAAAATGAAATTTGTAACACCGTAAAAAAAAATGTTTACTTAACTTTACTGAAGTTTTGAGCTTTAGCCCTTCGTTAAAATAAAACAAAGACGAAGGGCTAAAGCTTTAAACATCAGTAAAGTTAATTAAACCTGTTTTATTGTGTTACAATTTTCATTATATTACCTATACTTGAACTTCTTGATTTAAGGTGGATAGCTATATTTTGGGGGGACATGAAGTACATTTTACCACTTTTAAAATCAAGTTTTCACAGCCTAAAAGTTATTTGATTGCTTGATAACATGTTTACTTTGTAATATAGGACCAAAGTTTTGTTTGGTAGTGGTTTCCTAGCAATTTGTGCTATTATTTATAGCAAAACAACTTCCCAAAGTTGCAAATAAAACCTTAACCCCGGTTAAACCTGCCATTTTTTATCCAAAGACTTTCCATTTAATATAGAGAGGTTACGTTGTATTTTCAACAATTTTGCGGTGTTTTGGGCGGGAAAATATTCGCACGTGCCTCACGTGGCGTGATGTCAAAATCAAAAACAAACTTGTTTTACTTTCTATAGTAACTAAAGTTAAACTAAACCTTCCCGTCCAAGTTAAATTTCCAGGTGACATGAAATTGTGTTGACATTGTTTTAATATAATATATGTGAATTAATCAACGTTAGTTGAGATAAAATTTTAAGATTAAGTTTACCTGTAATGTTGAGGTCAAGAATAAAATTCTGGCTAAGTTGCTTTTGTGCTGTAAGCCCGTACAAGCGCAGTAGATCAGATACTTTTGGCATAGGAGGGAGCCTTATAGCTCTAGAATGCGCCATGATAAAATCAAATTTACGAGTTAAATAGACGTTTCTAAAAATACATGTAAAAAGAGCGTGGTTTTGCTCATTTTCGACATCCCTTCGACGGCCATCTTGAATTTGTTCTATTGGGGAAAACCGCTGACAGTTACAAACACAGGGATCCCGAAGATCTGGGTTATTGGTTGGTTTGAAATATCAATAATATTTTAAAATAGTAGAGGAAAGAGCGAACATGAGCGAACATTTAATACCATTTTATTGAAACATTTTATTTTATTTGATGTGTTTAAAAAGTATTTAATTACCAGTATAAAATAATTTATTTATTATTGATTGATTTATTGATTTATTGATTGATTGATTGATTGATTGATTGATTGATTGATTGATTGATTGATTGATTGATTGATTGATTGATTGATTGATTGATTGATTGGTTGATTGATTGATTGATTGATTGATTGATTGATTGATTGATTGAAATTATATTTCAACTAGCTTCGTTTTTCATTTTCGACTAATCAACCAGTTTCGAGTTCGTTATATGTGAGCGTAGTGCGAGTACAAGTGTTTGTATTGTGCTGGTAATTTACCAACCATTTTAACAATAGATTTTTTAATTTTCCGTTTGTTCTTATAACAATGGTTGGTTGGCAAAACCATAACAAAATAATTAATATGTCACTGTATCTCCTTATATAACATAGCCTTAATTTTATATAAATATAAGTACAAAAGTAGATACAAAACGCGTGTGTTTTTCATTGTTTCTTCTACGTTCTTCGGTGTAAGGCCTCACATATGCCGAATCTAATGCAAATGAATTCAAACAATAGGTTTTGCTCAATTGTATTAGATTTGGCACATGTAATATGCCACAGTCGCAATACAATCATTGACAAAAGTGTTGGCACGACTGTGATAATGTCATTTCACTGCTGAATTTCCACTATTCTCCCCCCCCCCCCCACCCCCCTTTGCAATGTTGAGGAGGGAGTCATTGATGTGGGGGGAAGGGGGACATTTTTTCAGATACGTATACTTTGAAAAAAAGAAGTAGTCACCCCCCCCCACCCCCCTTTGCAATGTTGAGGAGGGAGTCATTGATGTGGGGGGAAGGGGGACATTTTTTCAGATACGTATACTTTGAAAAAAAGAAGTAGTCACTATGAGATTAAAATACTAAAATCGTGCCAATTACTTTTGACAATGATTGTAGCTGGTGTAATATTTACTATACTACTAGAACGATTTCACATAAACGTTTTTAACATGCAAATATTTTTTGTCCAGTATTTAACATGCAAATGAGTTGTCACCTTAGATAAGCTGTCACCTTAATTGCTAACCTTTTATAACTATTTACTATTTTCCATGTGATATAACTACGTACGAGAAGTATTCAATTTCTTTTTAGCGGCCACGCAAATTTCGCACTAAAAGATAGTTAACCTATTTTGACAATTTCTGCTAATTAGTGCTTTTTTACAACGAGAATCCGAGAATCGTACCCCAGTCAATGAGCCGTGAAACTACCCGCGTGCGCTTGCCTTAGTTGTCGAGGTGACAACTCATTTGCATGTTAAATTCTCGACAAAACATATTTGCATGTTATAAATGCTTATTTGAAATCGTTCTACTTGGTGTACTTGCTAAACACAAAATAATATTGTGATCATGCTATCGAAGCTTGGGCTGCGCAACGAAGACTCGAAACGTGCCCCCTTACTAATAGTCCCCTTCACAGTTCCTTTCGCCATCTTGAAAGGTAGACGGGCCTTTGCATCGAGGCTAGACGAACGTTGAGCTTGCAATGATAGAGACCTTTTAACACCTTACTGGACAATTATTCACGTGTCTCTATCAATGCAAGCTCAACGTCTGTCTCGCTTCAATAAAAAGGCCCGGCTAACTTTCAAGATGGCGCAGGGAACTGTGGAGGGGACTATTTCAAGCGTGACCAAAGCTGTGCTTTATTAAATAATTGAGGACTAGGTTGAAGTTAGCATCTCACATGTGCATGCCGAATATAAATGTAAGGCTCTGTTCAGACGTCGAATTCTTTTCCGCGCGAATTCTAATGTATATATTGTCTTTGGGGCCAGAGGTTAAAAAAGGCCGATAACTACCATATAAGATATCAGCTCGTTTGCTTAGTGCCAGGTAACGATGTGTGTTAATTTTAATACTTCGATTTGTTAAGTAGAAAACACCGCTAGGCGCTCAAGCTCATTCGAAGGAAATTTTATTCGACTATAAAATCACCGTCGTCTGAGCTTGGTCTAATACAAATGAATTCAAGCAATAGGTTTTGCTAGCCTCCTCCGCAGGCAACTCCTGAGTCCGAGAGTGAGTTTCGTGAGATTGAGGTTCCTGTGTTGAAAATTCGAAGACGACGAAGCCTGGTGACTCATTTTTTGCCATATACCACAGGAAGCCCGCGTCGTGTTTTTTTTTCTTTTTCTTCGTTTCTTCTGCCTAAGAGATGCCTGCGGAGGAGGCAAGGTTTTGCTCATTTACATTAGATTCGATACATGTGAGGTGCGACGTTTAAACTTAGCCTGGAACTGACCGCACCAAGAAAATCTATATAAAAAAGCTGGAAATCCTAAGCTTATTCCATGACATCACTGTTATGTTCCAGCTTGTAAATAACCCAATAAAATGCATTAAACAATCCAAAGGTGATAGGAAATACAACTCGCGCAAACTTATCAATGACCAAGGCATCTCGCTTTATTGTGGAACATATCTTGCAAGGGCACATCAAGAATGCTTTTATGTACTTGAAATAATCTCGTTTCTTTGGTGGTGGGCTGTCGTCTGGGGAATGAGAGAAAGCATCGACCCTGTTGGTGAAAGGTCTAACCATTGTGACTGGTTCTGGAATCTTGACCTCTTCGACTGACTCGTCGTCATCGTCATCATCTTCTTCTGGATCGAATTCACCTTCGTCGATCTTGAATTCGTCTTTTGAGGGTTTATTCTGGAAAAGAATAGATTAAAAAGATCTAGAATAAGGGAAAAAATGAAGCTCATGTTTGATTTGGAGTTAATTAAAAAGGAGAGAGAAGATGATAAATAAATAGAGAAGAAAATCACATATATATACATTATCATTCTTAAAAGATAAAGAGAAAAAGCCCATATATTATTAGTCTTATAGATAGAGAGAAAACACCCTATACTGTATTTTTCTTAGCTTATAGAACGAAAATCCCATATATTATGATTAATATATTGAGAGAAACATCACATACTTTATTATTCTTAGAAATAGAAAGAAAAACATCCCGTACAATATTATTCTTTTAGAGAGAAAACATTTCTACATTATTATTCTTAACAATAGAGAGGCAAAATCCCATACATTACTATTCAATAGAAAGAGAAAATCCCATACCACATTACTATTCAATAGAAAGAGAAAATCCCATACCACATTACTATTCAATAGAAAGAGAAAATCCCATACCACATTACTATTCAATAGAAAGAGAAAATCCCATACCACATTACTATTGTTAAAGACCCATTGTCACTTGCAAGCATACACCGCGCGAAAGACTGAATTTCATAAACCATGAAAATCGCCAATCAGATATTTTGATATCTATTTACGATGTTATTGGGTATTTACGTACACGTTCTCACTAAATCGATTAGCATTTTGTTTTCTCGTTATATGGACTGATATTGTAAGCTAGACTCAAATCAAAATAAACAACGCAAAGCATGCCGGTAAGTGACCATGGGTCTTTAAAAAAAGAGAGAACAATTAATTATTATTCAAAAAGAGAGAGAAAAAACAACAATCATTATTATTCTTATAAATAGAGAGAAAAAATACCATACATGCATTAATATTCTTAAAAAAATACCATACCTTGTTCTTGTTCATTTGATACAGCTGCATCTCGTATACAAAGAAGTAGTGGACAGCGGCATACTCCACTAGTGCCAGGAACGTGAATACATAACACACCAGTATGTATATGTCAGCGGCCATTACGTACGATACTACTGGGAACGAGCTCCGCTGACCGGTCAAGAATCCTCCAATCGCCAAGACTGTAATGATACCAAGGGCACACCGCGCAGGCGCAGAGTTTGGACTGATGAAGAAGGACACCCAGGAGAGCATGACGGTTAAAATGGATGGGATGTAGAACCCAAGCATGAAGTTTTGGATTCGACGACGGAATTTGAAGGCTGCGTTTAGGGAACTGTAGACACCTATTTTGAAAAAAAGCAAATTGTCATATGAAAACACTAGTCTCAGAATAGGCTACTCCCAGATAAATCAGAAAAATTACAGGCTAACCACAGGTAGCCCAAGCTCACTGTTAGTGTTGATTTACTGAAGGATATATGGGTACTTTTGAACCTTCTAATTTTTGCCTTAAAATTTAATAAAATTCAATAAAACTCTCACAGTGTCTGCAGGGAGAAAGTAACTCATTCTGAACGAAATCGGCTGAAATTAACTCATAGGGTTATAGAGATCAACAAGAAGACACTGTAAGAGTTTTGTTGAATTTTATTAAATTTTAAGGCATGCGCAAAAAATCGAAGGTCCAAAAGTACCCATATATCCTTTAGTAAATCAACACTAACAGTGAGCTTGGGCTACCTGTGTGCTAACTAAGACTGAAAGATGGGTAAGGATGGAAATCCGGAGGCCTCGTCTTCTTTCACTCTTATATAAGGTCGACGAAAACCAGGCCTATCGTAAGCGGAATAAAGGGGATACAAATTGTTGTTCGATCGAGTGAAGTTTTATTTGGCTGTGAGGTCTCTCCTCATTCTCTCGAGGCTAAAAATTAACTCGGTCGGAGTTTTCGCGCAAAAAAAAGAGACTGGTTTGTAACAGGTTTAATTTCTAGCAAAAATACTACAATTTGTCCAAGACACACAATGAAGTCAAAATTACGATTTATCGATACCTGATGTAAATTGCAAGCTGCTTCTACTGCTCTCAATGCCAATGATGTCAAACTGGTTGTTGTTTTTGATCTTGTACATGGATACTTCGCCCCATTCGTAGTAAATATCTTCTTCAGTGAAGAAGTCTGAAAACATCAATGGTAATAATAATAACTAGTCGGGGTACCCGTAAAGAATTCAATACTTTTCCTAACGCTTGGGCTGCTCTTTGTAATGATTGGGCTCCCTGTGTCAATGATTATCCAAGATGGCGGCTGAGGTGAGATCGCTGCGAGACGACTTTGATTTCTAGTTTTGCAAGCATTTAATTTCTCGATCCAATTTACCCCCTATTACACCCACAATTACCTGTTCTTAGCATTTATGGAATTCGTTTGGTGGCACAGTGGGCGGGTTTATTGGAATAAATAATGAGAGAAAAAAAGAAGAAAAAACGACAAAAAGCCGGGCTCCCTGCGATGGTACTTCAAGTTTTCTGATTACACCCCGTAGTTAAATGATGCATACAATAGTAATAAAATAAAACAAATTTGTGTACTCACAGCTTGATAAAGTAATTGAACACATCTGCTTGTCCATTGGAAAGTTGTGGAAGTCCATTTTGCACGACAGTGTAGCACTGACCCTGATGAAATATAATTGATTTCTTAAAAATCTACAAATGGTTAGAACTTCACGTCCGTTCGGATAGCGACGTAAAATGGAGGTCCCGTTTCTCCAAAAAAAAAACTTAACAACATTGAAGGACGTAAACTGAACACCGTGTTCAGACATGGTTTGTATGGTGGCAGCTTATAATGCGCCTTGATATACCTTCAACTCAAACAAGTCGAGTAAGCGTATTGAGCAGTTCTGGAAATGCGCTATATAAGAACTAGCCTTTATTATTATCTTTTACGTGCCCACTGTATAGGATTGGAGTCAAAAGCTCCAAAGTATTAAAAACTTCCAGTAAGTAAGCTCTTTTAAAAAACTTCCAGTAAGTAAGTTCTTTTAAAAAACTTCCAGTAAGTAAGTTCTTTTAAAAAACTTCCAGTAAGTAAGTTCTTTTACAGGTTCAATATATTTCAAATGATAAATATAATGATGGTAATACCTTGTGCTTATCAGGACCATGCCATTGGGGAATAACCTAAATCCCTGGTTAACAAAAGGTCCGACAGCAAAGGAAAACCGAAGGGATTTCATGTTTTCAACGTACGTATCGGGTTTCCAAAGGTTATTGATCAGTTGCTGGTCCAAGATAGCGTATGAACCGTTTTTGGCAATTGTTTTCTGGTTATATCTCAAAAGAGGATCGATCCAGCGTTGTCGCATGTAGAACTCAATAGTGTAATCCTAAAAAGAATTGTGTAGCGTAATGGGTTACTAGTCCCCTTCACAGTTCCCTGCGCCATCTTAAAAGGTAGCCGGGCCTTAATTTGTATCGAAGATAGACAAACGTTGAGCTTGCAATGATAGAGACCTTTTAACGTTAATTATTCACGTGTCTCTATCATTGCAAGCTCGACGTTCCTCTCGCTTCGATGCAAAGGTCCGGCTTTCATAATGGCGCAGGGAACTATATGAAGGGCCGGACTAAAAATCTGACAGAAACAGAAATCTGTCTGCGTCAGACACACAGGGGGACTCCATTAAACCAAGTGGTAAGGGTGATCGATATTAAAAAGAACTATTAAGGCTGTGTTTGCACGGTACCGGACAAATGTTTGACCGGTCAAAAGATCGACCTGGACATGCTGTTCACGCGGAACTGATCAATACGTTCGTTTTGTTTAGACGACACCATCGGAACAGGGGCAATTGTAAGTTTTGCCAGTGATTTTAACATATGTCCATGCTCAATGGGCTATTTATGGCTCTGTTTACACGGTACCGGACGAATATTTGACCGGTCAAACCGTTTACACCGTACCGGTCAATTTTTTTAACCGGGCCGGTTGAAAAAACGTCCTCGATTTCGCAGGTCGAATTTTTAAGTTGACCGGTTTGACGTCCAAATTATTGCACGTTTAGCGCGGTCCGGTGTGAACGTAGCCTAAGTTTATGGTGAATTTTATTTCCGAATTTTTTTTAGGGCTTCTATGATTAGGAATTTTAATTTGCTTTAATTGCTTGCTATTCCGTGACAATCATCGTCATACATACTATTAAAGTTTCCTTGATTTTAACCCCTAAAAAATACGACTGTACGGCAATTTTTTTAGCAGCTAAGTTTTTTTCTAAAGCCAACTTAAGAAATAACCCTTACAGGTAAGGACTATGGAGTCATCCTAAGAGGACATCAAAAGATACGCACAGAAAAATATTTCGACCATAAAAGGAGCGCTACCACTACCCCTACCACTTGGACAAAGAAAGTACCCCCAACCCCTATTGGTATCAAAGGCCTTAAAAGAACCATGAAAGGAAGGCATAGAAATATTTACAACCCTATAAGGAGCGCCGATCATCACCACCATTTGGACAAAGTCATTCTCATAACATAAGTACTTACCATTTCGACGTCGTTCAAACTTCCTATTGTTATTACTACAACATCAACAGAGATACGTATAGCCTTGCCATCTGAATCATAAGAGAAAATTAATTAGGACCCATGGGACCATGCAAATCGCCAATCAGCCAATTTGATAAATAATAATAAATAATGATAGTAATGTATTATTTATATAGCGCCCTATCCAAGGCTCTAAGGCGCTTAAAGAGCTAGCTCGAAATGGTTTCTGTATATATCTATATACCTACTTTATATTGCATTTTATGCAGCATTATTGTGAAGCTACACAGTTAACCGATATATCATTTTAAAGCTTATGGATCTAGGATATCATTTTTTGTTTAATTATTGCGTTTGACGTTGGCATGGGAACAGCAGGCCGCTGCAAAAAGGACCTGAAATTCCTTTATTAAAGCTGATATCTCCAAATCCTTTAGGTGAAAGTTTTTTTAAACTTGTACATGTCTAGCTCCCTACCTCTTCTTACAACTGATGAAAAATAAAAAAATCTGTAATGCGAAACCTTAATTAAAATATTAAAAAAATGATTTTTTTTTTCTAGATATAAATGGTTTTTCATTACAGATTTTTCTTCAAATCGATCTACTAAATCTAAACCTTAATTGGAACAAATTGTCAAAAAATAAAAAAAAATCTACCATTCATTGTGTTGTTATTAATAAAAATACATTTTGTACGCGTCAGAGGGGTCTTGTAAAATTGGCGATATTGCGCGCGCGCTCAAAAAACCATTTCGAGCCTCCTTAACAATAGAAGAAAAAACTACTCCTATAAAAAATCATAAAAAGATATTATTCACTATTAAAAAAGTTAAATTCTATAATAATCAATATGTAAAAATCTTAGAACTTAAATACTAATGTTAATGTTAATATTTTCATGGCGATAAAACTGAAAACAATAAGGAGGCAACTATGCCACGACAAAGTCAATTGATAAATTAAGGATAAGCCATACTAAATAAATGGGTTTTATGTTTAGTTTTAAATGTCTTGAGATTTTTACATGATTTAATGTCAAATGGGATAGAGTTCCATAGTTTTGTTGCTGCGACACTGAAGGCACGATCCCCATAGGTAACGGTGTTGGTTCCTGGGATTTTTAGCAGTAGTTGGTTATTAGAACGTAAAGAGGTTCGTGCTGGAGTATATTTTTGATATACTTTACGATGAGAGTGGGTATTTACACTCTTATTAAACAGTTTAGCTTTAGCAGTTTAGTTTTTTTATTTTCTCGTAATACAATTGACTGCGAATGAATTATAACACTCAAATCAAAATAAACAACGCAAAGCATGCCGGTCAAAAAACGATGGGTCTTTAAAATAAATGTTAAACCGGCCGAGAGCGAAGGTATCTAAACTTCACCGATCTTGAAGAAGATTGATACTCCTGTTTCACGTTATCTAGCACCGCTGTACTATTAAAAAAAAGCGAACTATATATTATATAACTTTGTTTATTTAAAGTTTACATGACCCATAATGCATTGGGAGAGTATGCCATTGGTGGTATCACCTGTCTAGCCGTCCCATAACAGTTTGTTGACGACTAACAAATAAATCATTTAAAAACTTCGATATTGGAAATCAGTACAGTATGTACAATTCGGTATTCACAATTTAAAATTTTGTAAAAAAAAAACATACATGTAAATTCAATGTCATAAACAAAATTGCTCGATACCAGCATTAATTGTAAACTTAGTTTTTCATAATTCCTATTCCATGTTCGTTGTCACTCATTATAGAGTAGAAAATTGAAATTCTAACTACTGAAAACAAATTAACAAAGAATTCGGATCCCCCGTCACTTGTTGTAGTGTACGTAGTTTCTACTTTACGTGGTGATGTTCTGTATATATATAATACGACTAGCATAATTTGTGAACATAAATGTAATATTTCTATTCCATGTTTGTTGTTACTCATTATAGAGTTAAAAATTGAAAAATCAAGTAATGAAAACAAATAAACAAATTAAAGAATCATGCTGTAGTGTTAGCTATAGATAGTCACTACATGCAGTACTTCACGTGCATGGTAAAGATAAATTAATAGCATTGATGTGCTGTATATATATTTATTAAATAACTATTAGAAATCACGTATTTTGATTGGTTGAGGCGCGTGCTTTATGAGAGCACACAGCACGCGCGTTTGCATGTTGATCAAATTGTATTTTATGAAAGGAATAAAAAACTTGCTTTCTGTGCTGTATGCAGTTATAAAGCACTTGGGGATTGTCAGAACACTCGAGAAATGTTGAGATTCGCGTCGTGCTTCTCTTAACACTTCTCTCGTGTTCTGACAACCCCGCGTGCTTTATAACTGCACAAAGCACGCGCGCGCGTTTTCTATTCCTTCAATACTGGCATAAATTGTGAGCATAGATTTCATCAAATCTTCCTCCATGTTCACTGTTACTTATTGTACAGGTAAATTTTGTCTCTCATTGTACAGTTAATTTTTAAAATTTCAACTACCGAAAACAAATATGCAAAGAATCACGAGTCATTTGTTGTAGTATTGATCTGTATTTGACGAGCGGGCGCAAGGAGGGTTGGAAACCGCAAAACCGCACACACACACAAAAACGACAAAAAAACGCCAAATCGCACCTAAATTTTCTAAAAAACCGCAACCGCAAGATTTGTAACACCGCAAAACCGCAAATATCAATGAAAAAAAAAAAACGCAAAACCATTACGTCCCCTACTTCACGTGGATAACGTACGTCATTTATGTTATCGTGCGCTATGCAGACTTTGTTATTGAACTGGTTTCTTACCTGTTCCGTTGGGTCTTTGTGTTTTGTCATAGTCGTGTTTTATGCACTCTATGACGTTCATGAAGGTGTTATTAGGATTGTTAACACATTTAGGTCCTGCAGCACTATAGAAACACAAAATATATATCATATTAGAACTCTGAAATGTAGAAAACAAGATAAAACCACACAGAAATATTTATATAAATTCCAGAAGAAAAACGTTAGTTTTGTTTTGTTATTTTAGTTTTGTTTTGAAAAAAAAAAAGGTTTCTTTTTAAAACTTCAATGAAAAATTGATTATAAATTTGAAATGTAAAAAATAAGATAAAAACATTCGGAAATATATATATATTCCAAATTCCAGAAGAAAAACGTTAGTTTTGTTTTGTTCTTTTAGTTTTGCTTTGAAAAGATAAAAGTTTAGTTAATTAAAAAAAACTAAATTTATTTTGAGAATTGCACGCTATCTATAAATCGAATGAAAAATTGATTATTTGCTAGAAAGACGTACTATAGCTAAGAAATGCGTCATCATTATATTATATTCAGATGTCATCTCGTTGTATCACATATAGCTAGATTATTCCTTTTTTACCAACTATAGTACTGAATCTGTTTCAAAAATGGAAACTAGGGAGTAAACTAGTATAGGCTGCGTCGGTGTTTGATATAAACGATAGGTAATATAATGAAATTTGTAACACCGTAAAAAAGACGTTTCGAGCTTTAGCCCTTCTTTTACTCCGACGAAGGGCTAAAGCTCGAAACGTCAGTAAAGTTAAGTCAACATTTTTTATTACCTATCGTTTCAAAAAAGGTTGCATCAGTGTGAATTACTCTATGGTGCATTCCAAGACCGAAATGTTTTATTGTTCTTTAAAACGTTTCAATAAAATACTAAACAGATCGATTGGTTCTCTATATGGAGCTGGTATACTGCTTTGTTGAGTATGTTCTAAAATATATAAAGGAAATAAGAACTTAAGATTGTGCTTTAAACACTGATAACATAAGATGTAGAATGCATTTTGGTCTTGGATTGCACTATTCGGTATTCAATATATTCACAATATATCCTTTTAAAAACAGCTGTATATATTATACTGCGTGCTGTAGTCAAATTATAAGGAAAATGATATACGCTATCGAGGATGATGTTTCCTGGGAAGTCCAGTTTGTATTAACGTAACATAATATAAAATAAATCCTTTTATTCTTAAAAGAAGCATTTCGTAAACAGCCTTAAAATAATTTTGATAAAAACTAGAACTCGGATTTTTTTTTTTCAATTTGGATCTGTTTGAGATCTGCACGCTATGTTGGCTGGCAGACACTTAATGTAAAAATTAGCAGGATAAAAGTCAATTTGAATATTACTAGTTTTCTTTGAAAGGATCTTTCTGATATTTTTATATTATAGGAAAGAATTGAAACTGAAAACCTTCAGTAAAACTGTGCGTAAGGATTTAGAAAACCTTCAGCAAGTCTGAAAGTTTCAATACGTTGCAACTGTTGACAAACATGGGTTTAGTTGGCAAATATTGAAAATATCTTTAAGAAATCTCCTTCGAGAATCAATTAAGTAATAACAAAATATGTATTAGAAACTATAGAAAAACGTTTTCCCATTTATATATCCTTTTGAGTATACTTGCAATCATTAACAGCAGGTTTTTACTTAACAAGCACAGTTAATTTCTATACGAAGTCTCCATTATCAAGAAAAAGCAACGGCGTTGCAATAAAATACTAAACAGATCGATTTGTTCTCTATATGGAGCTGGTATACTGCTTTGTTGAGTATGTTCTAAAATAAAGGAAATGAGAACTCAAGATTGTGCTTTAAACACTGATAACATAAGATGTAGAATGCATTTCGGTCTTGGATTGCACTATTCGGTATTCAATATATTCACAATATATCCTTTTTAAAACAGCTGGTATATATTATACTGCATGCTGTAGTCAAATTATAAGGAAAATGTTATACGCTATCGAGGATGACGTTTCCTGGGAAGTCCAGTTTGTATTAACATAATATAAAATAAATCCTTTTATTCTTAAAAGAAGCATTTCGTAAACAGCCTTAAAATAATTTTGATAAAAACTAGAACTCGGGTTTTTTTTTCAATTTGGATCCTTTTGAGATCTGCACGCTATGTTGGCTGGCAGACATCTAATGTAAAAATTAGCAGGATAAAAGTCAATTTGAATATTACTAGCTTTCTTTGAAAGGATCTTTCTGATATATTTATATTATAGGAAAGAACTTAAAAAACCTTCAGTAAAAACCGTCTGCAATAATTTACAAAACCTTAGGGGTGGACCATTTAACTTTTGAGTGGAGGGGTGGATGATTTTGAAAAAAAATTTCCTGCACGGCCCAGAGGGCCGAAAAAAAATTCCTGCAAGCCAAAATTGCACTGAAATCTTTGCTTTTCTATAAAATAAATTCCGTGCGCATGCCAGTGGGCTAAAAAAAATTTCCTGCACGGACAAAATCATCCACCCCCACCGCCCCCCCTCAAAAGTCAAATGGTCCGCCCCTTAAACAAGTCTGAAAGTTTCAATATGGAAAACGTTGCAACTGTTAACAAACATGGGTTTAGTTGACAAATATTGAAAATATCTTTAAGAAATCTCCTTCAAGAATCAATTAAGTTATAACAAAATATGTATTAGAAACTATAGAAAAACATTTTCCCATTTATATATCCTTTTGAGGATACTTGCAATCATTAACAGCAGGTTTTTACTTAGCAAGCACAGTTAATTTCTATACAAAATCTCCATTATCAAGAAACAGCAGGAAACTCCTTGGAGGATCAATTAAATAATAACAAAATGTGTATTAAAAAACATAAAAAGCTATTTTGCCATTTATAAAAAGGTTTTGCGCTATAAGCTAGGTGCAATCATCAATGAACAGAATTTATCTTTGCAAATAAAATAAAGGAGTGTCTAAGAAATGGCCAGAATCAAGAAAAATAAGGAAACTGATTATGATAAATCAATCAAAAAAATGAATTAGAAACTATAAAATAGACTATTGTTTGCCATGTATAAAAAGTTTTGAGCAAAGCTAGTGCAATCATTGACAAACAGGATTTAATTTGGCAAATACAATGAAGAGTGACGTGTCTAAGAAATTTCCAGTATCAAGAAAAATAAGGAAACTCATGATAAATCAATTGAAAAATACAAAATATGAATTAGAAACTATGAAAAAAAACCTGTTTGAGCTGAAGTGCAATCATATTAACAAACATAATTTAACTTGGCAAATATACAATGAGGTTTGTCTTTATGAAATGTCCAGCATCAAGAAAAATAAGGAACCCATGGTAAATCAATTGAGTGAAAAAGACAGAATATGAATTAGAAACTGTAAAATAAACTATTGTTTGTCATGTATAAAAAGGTTTGAGCAAAGTGCAATTATTAACAAACAGGATTTAACTTTGCAAATACAATGTGTGTGTTTAAGAAATATCCAGTATCAAGAAAAATAAGGAAACTCACTGCACAGTAAATCAATTGAAAAAGACAAACTTAATATGAATTAGAAATTATAAAATTGCATCTTTTTTTGCCATGTATAAAAAGGTTTGAGTAAAGTGCTATAATTAACAAACAGGACTTTGCAAATACAATGAAGAGTTTCTCAAGAAATCTCCAGAATCAGGAAAAATTAGGGAACTCCCTGGAAAGCCAAAATATGAATAAGAAACTATAAAAATGAACTATTTTTCCCCATTTGTGAAAAGTTTTGAGGATGGTGTAGCATTTATTTATTACGAACATGATTTAGGTTGGCAAATACAACGAGGAGCGTTTCTAAGTAAGGAAAGATTAGGCAACTCCGGAAAGCCAGTAAAAAGGACAAAATATGAATAACAAACTATAAAAATAAACTATTTTTTCACCTTTTATCAAATGTTTTGAGTCAGGTGAAATGATTTGCGAACAGGATTTAAACTTGGTAAATACAATGAGAAGTGTCTAAGAAAGCTCCAGTATAAGGATAAATTCGGAAACTCCCTGGAAAGCCAAAAGTCCTTTTCACAGTTCCGTTCAGTGACCACGAATGATAGTTCCAAGTCGAGGTTCGCTTTGTTGCGCATAGCAAAATTAACTATACTGAATTTATCATGCCGGCGCAACAATGCAAACCTCGACTTGGAACTATCATTCGTTGTCACTGAACGGAACTGTGAAAAGGTCTATTAAACATGACAAAATATGAATAAGAAAATAAAAAACCTATTCTT
Source organism: Metridium senile (assembly GCA_949775045.1). Lineage (NCBI taxonomy): Eukaryota > Metazoa > Cnidaria > Anthozoa > Actiniaria > Metridiidae > Metridium > Metridium senile. The sequence goes on along the minus strand of OX459108.1, from coordinate 11,356,454 downwards.
CTACTTTATAAAAAGTTATGTGTTGCGCGTAATTGTTAACGAACAGACATATAAACCGAAAAGACAGTATAAAAAAATAAGGAAACTCCCTGAAAAGTATATTAAGAATATAAGAAACTACAAAAATCTATTTTCAATTAGTTATGAGCTACGCAAAATTGTAAAACGATTAAAACAGACATAAAGAAAAGCATGAAACTTCTTTAAGAATCGATTAAAAAGTAATAACATATTGTTTTATTTTGTATTTACCATTTCGCCGTTTGAAAACACAACAAGAAAATCCAAACATCAAGGAGAAAAGATGCTCCACTCTTGATAAGAGTCGACATTCCCTTTGACTTTGCTGTACTATACCAGCCCTTAAAAACGTCTTATTGATTTTAAACGAATCACTAAAACTTTCCCACAATTTACAAAGACTATAAGACCTCCAATTTACTGCTTGCTTATTAGTAAACAGCAAGTCAAATCAGAATGGAGTTTAACTTTAAGATTTTCAAAAGCTGAATCGCTTGAAAGTGCTGACTCAAACACTCAACATCACTCCTGTGGTAACTCTGCATGCATGCAGAAGCCCGAGTCAGACCTATTTAAACTGGAATAATAACTTTGAAGTTATGTTATGATGTCGACACTGACCAATTCGAAATAATCTAGAAACTTCCTGGACTTTATTAAATTATTAATTATTACGAAAATTGAATACAAATAATATTCAAAGTTTTCAGCTCCTTTTGTTTTAAAATACAAAAAAATGTGTAGACTATTTAAGAAACGAGATATGGCGACCAATATGAATAATTATTGTCATTGACTGGCTAGCCTCAAACATGTGAAAACTCTAGGCTAGCCAGTCAAGGACGATAGCAAGGCGTAGATTGGGTCTATAAGTTTAGTAATTAAACACTTAAAATCGATTGTTTTTGGATTTATAAAGAAAAATGTTTATAACTTTTATGGAAAATGCTGCATTTTTATTACTGTTCAAAAGTTCATTTGAAGTCATCTAGAGCGAAAACACTAGAACCATGAAATAAAAACGAAATAGTTAGTAACTAATAGTTTCTATTTAGTGACTATTTAGTCAGTATCACTCAACCAGAAACATCAAATACAAAAGGAAACAATACCTCATTATAACTTTACTTGTCTTTTATAGTAACTAATAGTCGCTACATAAGAACTATTACACACTAACAATTTGATTTTGTTTCATGGTTCTAGTGTTTTCGCTCTATCATGCAGATGATATTAGTGCCTCTTATGTCTAAATCTATGTTCGTGTTTTATAAACGTTTTGACAATAGGTTAGCGTCAATAGATTAACTTTTTTGTTTCTCGCTCAACTCTAATTTTTTATCATATAGTCCTTCTCAGTTCTCTTCTCTTCTCTTCTCTTCTCTTCTCTTCTCTTCTCTTCTCTTCTCTTCTCTCTTCTCTTCTCTTCTCTTCTCTTCTCTTCTCTTCTCTTCTCTTCTTCTTCTCTTTCTCTTCTCTTCTCTTCTCTTCTCTTCTCTTCTCTTCTCTTCTCTTCTCTTCTCTTCTCTTCTCTTCTCTTCTCTTCTCTTCTCTTCTCTTCTCTTCTCTTCTCTTCTCTTCTCTTCTCTTCTCTTCTCTTCTCTTCTCTTCTCTTCTCTTCTCTTCTCTTCTCTTCTCTTCTCTTCTCTTCTCTTCTCTTCTCTTCTCTTCTCTTCTCTTCTCTTCTCTTCTCTTCTCTTCTCTTCTCTTCTCTTCTCTTCTCTTCTCTTCTCTTCTCTTCTCTTCTCTTCTCTTCTCTTCTCTTCTCTTCTCTTCTCTTCTCTTCTCTTCTCTTCTCTTCTCTTCTCTTCTCTTCTCTTCTCTTCTCTTCTCTTCTCTTCTCTTCTCTTCTCTTCTCTTCTCTTCTCTTCTCTTCTCTTCTCTTCTCTTCTCTTCTCTTCTCTTCTCTTCTCTTCTCTTCTCTTCTCTTCTCTTCTCTTCCTCTTCTCTTCTCTTCTCTTCTCTTCTCTTCTCTTCTCTTCTCTTCTCTTCTCTTCTCTCCTCTTCTCTTCTCTTCTCTTCTCTTTAATTTTTCCAACATGGTATTCCCCTTGTATAATTCCGCTTCCATTCTTTTCCTGATTTTATTTCAAGAAAATCATTTTTTTTTTTCCGACAAGTTTTCAGCTCAAAGTAAACCAGGGCCGGGTTGTTCAAAGCTTGATTAGTGCTAATCCTGGGTTAACTCTAAAGGTTTTCTTAAAACTTAATCCTGGATTAGCACTAATCGGGCTTTGAACAACCGGGCTGGCCCAGCAGGATATTTTTTAAAAAGTTGCCCATGGGGTCTTTTAACATATATCAAAATTATAACATAAATGATAGGATTAAATGTGTTTTCATGCTGTGTGTAATAGTAAAGAGTACACCACGCGAAGAAGAAAACAAAATACTATTAGAGTAACAGCACTAGTGCTCCTTTCTGGTATTGTATGAGATGCCTCCAAGCTTGAATGTGTAGTTGTACTTTGTTTGCCAAATTAGACCCGTTTCATGTTATCTAGCACCACTGTACTATTTGACAAAAGGCGCATTTGCACAGGGATAGCCTCAATTCAAAGTAAATTAAAATGTTATCATTCTTAGCAATTCAGTTATTCTTAGTATTTTTCGGCTGTGTTATATTGTATTTTTAATAATAAGGCGGAAGATTGAATAAATAAATAAATGTGTTTTCTATTTTAAAGCGATAAAATATTTTCTTTCTTTCTTTAAGATTTGTGGATATTTTGACAACAAATCGAGGCTTAGCCTGTACTAATGCGCTCTTTGTCAAACAGTACAGTGGTGATAGACAACGTAAAACTCGAGTATTACAATTGCAATTCTCTTGAAAATATGTTTTATTCAAGTTTCAATGCTTTCCAAAAAAACTGGTCTTGTTGCCTCTGTTTTTCAAATACAATTCTTTTTTAGAGGACGGACCTTATTCGCTTCCCAAATATAGTTCAATTTTTTAAGACTGTGGCTCTCCACTTGATTTACCTGATTTAATTGATTTATTACACCTTTTGCTGTTCATTAACAGAAAATGGGCATCCATTTGTGCCAATAGTTGTATCAATAACGTGTATTATACTTTCGTCAACACCACAAGTAACATCATTAGCGCGCATCAACTTTCAATAACAATATTTGAATATGCGTGAACATTCATCAGTATCAATGGACAATCTATAGCGCAATTGTACATTCATACGCGTGGAATATATTTTCTTGTGCATGCGCGCAATTAAAATTCAATAGCACGAATTGACAAACAGTAGCGTTTATTGACAATCATTCAACCAAAATTGAACAGATCCGCAAGAATTTAGAATGATGATTTCCTTCCGTTCCTTAGCTGAAAAACTGAAGACCTCAGCTTGATCAATTAAAATTTCGCTGAGCCTGGCACACGCGACCTTCCTTGAATTTACCATCACTTCGGCGATTTTTTATAAAAAATACAATCTAGAGCCTAAAAATATGTATGTAAATGTGCTCAAGAATAAAAATGCAACGATAAAATAGTAAACCTAGTTAACATAGACTTGCACATTATATAAATAGATTCAATTATTTCCCATATTATTTATTATTATTATTTCCCATTTCTATATTAATCAAATTATATCCATATTATACATTTATTACTTTCATTTATAATTATGATTAATTTGTATTCAAACAGTTTTTCTATTGCTCTGACACTGAATTGTAAATTATACATTTGTACTTACCTTTTTTTCATTTTCTATATGTTAAATTTTATGTACTATTTATTACCATTTATTCATCACGACCTTTAAATTCTTAATTAATATTTGCACCTACTCAGCTCGATTAGTTTTCTATTCTGAGTAGCTATTACCAAAATTTGTTTTAAATTTGTTTCCTTGTAATTTGTAATTTGTTATAATTATGGTAATAAACTTATTAAATCTGAAATCTAAACCAACTGCTAAAAATAGTTCATAACGGCCGATGGAAACAGATGATAAACGATAACAGTAAAACAACGAGTTTCGGTATACTGTAAAGATGGCCGCCAGGAGTTAGCGGCGCGCAAAGCATCAAGGTCTAAGCTGGGCAAGTCTGAAAGTTTCAATATATGGAAAACGTTGCAACTAGCTGTTAAGAAACATGGTTTTAGTTGGCAAATATTGAGAATATCTTTAAGAAATCTCCATTATCAAGAAAAAGAAGAGAACTCCTTGGAGAATCAATTAAACATTAAGAGAGGTGTGATGGTCTAGTGGTCAGTGGATCGGATTCTGGGCCAACTGTTCAGGGTTCGATTCCCGGCCCGGGCGACTGCGGTGTGTCCTTAGGCAAGACGCTTTACTCTCTATGTGCCTCGTCTTCTCGGATAAGGACTGCTTTCACTCTTATCCTATATAAGGTGGACGTTAAAGACCCTGTTGTGCTAATGCAATCATTGACAAACAGGATACAATGTGTGCTTTAAGAAATCTCCAGTATCAAGAAAAATAAGGAAACTCATGGTAAATCAATTGTATTTTAAAGACAAAATATGATTAGAAACTATAAAATAAACTATTGTTTGCCATGTATAAAAAAAATGAACAAAGTGCAATAATTAACAAACAGAACTTTGAAAATAAAATAAAGAGTGTCTAAGAAAAATCCAGTATCAAGAAAAATATGGAAACTCATGGCAAATCAATTCAGTGAAAAAGACAAAATATGAATTAAAAACTATATAATAAACTTTTGTTTAAAAAGGTTTTAGCAAAGTGTAATCATTGACAAACAGGATTTAACTTGGTAAATATAATGTGTGTGTTTAAGAAATATCCAGTATCAAAAAAAATAACTGAGGAACTCAGGGTAAAATCAATTGAAAAAGACAAAATATGAATTAGAAATTGTAAAAATAAACTATTTTTCCCCCTTTTATAAAAAGTTTTGAGCCAGGTGAAATCATTAGTGAACAGGTTTTAACTTATCCAATATTCAACTTGGCAAATACAATGAGGAGTCTCTAAGAAATCTCCAGTTAAAGGACAAATTCGGAAACTCCCTGGAAAGAAATATGAAGAAGAAAATATATAAAACCTACTTTTTCCACTTACAAAAAGTTATGAGCTACGAAAAATTGTTAACGAACAGAAAAAAACAGTATAGAAATATACAAGAGATGAGGAAATACCGCGTGAAAAGCCAATTAAAAATAACAAAATATGAGTTTAAGAAACTATAAAAAAAACCCTATTTTTAATAAGTTATGAGCCACGCAAACTGATTGTTAACGATTAAAACAGACATAAAGAAAAAACATGAAACTTCTTTGAGAATCGATCAGAAAGAAACAAAATATTATACATATAACTACACAAAAACTGTTTTTTTTTTTTGTACTTACCATTTCGCCGTTGGAAAACACAACAAGAAAATCCAAACACCAAAGAGAAAAGATGCTCCACTCTTGATGAGAGTCGACATTCCTGTTGACTTTGCTGTACTATACCAGCCCTTATAAACGATTTTCAACGAATCACTAAAACTTTCCCACAATTTACAAAGACTCGATTTTACTGCTTGTTTGTTAGTAAACAATCACGATGGAGTTTAACTTTAAGATTTTTAAAGGCTGAACTTGAAAGTGCTGACTCAAACACTCAAATTCACTCCTGCGTTAACTCTGCATGCAGAAGCCCGAGTCACACCTGTTTAAACTGAAATGATAGCCTTGGAGTTGTGTTATGATGTTGACACTGACCAATTCGAAATAATTTAGAAACTTCCCGGAGAGCTCCTGTAATACAATTTCAATTAAGTTCAAGAAACAGCTGCTTGAACGCTTGAACTAGAACAAATCTTATTATGACTTTAAATTATTAATCAAACACGAAAATTGAATACAAATAACATTCAAAGTTTTGCTCCTTTTGTTCAAATATACAAACAAATATACAAAAACTATACAAGAAACGAAATATGGTGACCAATATGAATAACTATTGTCTTTGAGTGGCTAGCCTCATACATGTGAAAACTCTAGGCTATCCAGTCAAGAACGATAGCAAGCCGTCATAATTCGATTCAGTCTATAACTTTAGTAATTAAACACTTAGAATTGATGGTTATTGGACACAGTGAAAAGAATATGGCACATTTATAAAGAAAGTTTTTTACAACTTTTATGGAAAAAGCTGCATTTTTATTGCTGTTCAAAAGTTAATTTGAAGTCATCTATCATGCATGCGCAGATGATATTAGTGCCTCTTATGTCTAAATCTACGTTCGTGTTTTATAATCGTTTTGACAATAGGTTAGCGTCAATAGATTAACTTTTTTGTTTCTCGTTCCTCCCTAATTTTTTATCATATAGTTCTTCTCTTCTCTTCTCTTCTCTTCTCTTCGCTTCTCTCTTCTCTTCTCTTCTCTTCTCTTCTCTTCTCTTCTCTTCTCTTCTCTTCTCTTCTCTTCTCTTCTCTTCTCTTCTCTTCTCTTCTCTTCTCTTCTCTTCTCTTCTCTTCTCTTCTCTTCTCTTCTCTTCTCTTCTCTTCTCTTCTCTTCTCTTCTCTTCTCTTCTCTTCTCTTCTCTTCTCTTCTCTTCTCTTCTCTTCTCTTCTCTTCTCTTCTCTTCTCTTCTCTTCTCTTCTCTTCTCTTCTCTTCTCTTCTCTTCTCTTCTCTTCTCTTCTCTTCTCTTCTCTTCTCTTCTCTTCTCTTCTCTTCTCTTCTCTTCTCTTCTCTCTTCTCTTCTCTTCTCTTCTCTTCTCTTCTCTTCTCTTCTCTTCTCTTCTCTTCTCTTCTCTTCTCTTCTCTTCTCTTCTCTTCTCTTCTCTTCTCTTCTCTTCTCTTCTCTTCTCTTCTCTTCTCTTCTCTCTCTCTCTTCTCTTCTCTTCTCTTCTCTTCTCTTCTCTTCTCTTCTCTTCTCTCTCTCTTCTCTTCTCTTCTCTTCTCTTTTCTTCTCTTCTTCCAACATAGTGTGCCTCTTTTATAATGCCGCTTCCATTCGTTATGGAAGTAAGAATTTTCTTGAAGATTCTAAGAAGATCCCGACTAGTTTAAATGCTGTGGTATCTGTATAGCAGCCAAAAAGGGTTTAAAAAGCAATAAAAAGCAACAAAGAAAGCAAAACAAAACATATTTCTGCTGTACGTGTGGTTTCTTTTTTCTGATTTTATTTCAAGAAAATCATATTTTTCTTTTTCTTTCGATAAGTTTCAGCTCAAAGTAAACCAGCAGGATCTTTTTAAGAAAGTTTCCCATGGCGTCTTTGAACATATATCAAAATCATAACATAAACAAAAGGGTTAAAATGTGTTTTCATGCTGTGTGTAATAGTATAGAGTACACCACGTGAAGAAGTTAGAAAACAAAATACTATTAGCGTAATGTCAGTACTCGTTCTCCTTACTGGTATTGTATGAGATGCCTCCAAGCTTGTGTAGTTGTACTTTGTTTTCAAAATTAAACCAGTTTCATGTTATCTAGCGCTAGCACCGCTGTACTATTTGACAAAAGGCGCGTTTGCACAGGGATAGCCTCAATTCAAAGTAAATTAAAAATGTTATCTGTCTTAGCAATTAATATTCTTATTCTTAATATTTTTTTGTATTATATTGTATTTTTACTAATAAGGTGGAAGTGATTAAATAAATAAATCAATAAATAAATGTGTTTTCTTTTGTAAAGCGATAAAATATTTTCTTGCTTTCTTTGGGATTTGTGGATATTTTGACAGCACATCGAGTCTTAGCCTGCACTAATGCGCCTTTTGTCAAATAGTACAGCGGCAATTGCAATCCTCTTGAAAATATGTTTTATTCAAGCTTCAATGATAAACTGGTCCTGTTGCCTCTGTTTTTTAAAGACAAGAGGACGGACCTTATTCATTTCTCTTAATTGTATTCCCACTAAAATTGTATTGCAGCTGCAATACGACGATTTCAACTTATAAAGCATCAAAGAAAAATTAGATATAGTTAATTATAGTTAAGATTGTGACGATAGGTAATATATGAAATTTGCAACACAGTAAAAAATGTGGACTAGTGGTTAAACTTAGCCAAACACCGCAAAGAAATGTTGGAAATAAAAGCAGGATTATAAAACAACAAAAACTGGAAAGACTGGACGAAATTAGTTCTTGTTAGAAATATACATATACCAGAAATATACCAGCCATGCTGAATTGGGCAACCTGTTTAAATATTATTAAAAATAAAAATAAATAAACAAAGAAACTATGTATTTTAATTCCAAAAACATATCGGACTTTTCATGGTAAAGGCATAGAAAAACTCTCTTGCTAAATATTAATGCATACTTTATGGATACGGTGGTACCTCTATGAAGCGGTCACCCATTAAGCGGTCACCCTCTATTAGGCGGCCACAATAAAAAGTCCCAAATCTATTCCTATACCTATTCTATACCTCTTTCAGCGGCCAACCTCTATTAAGCGGCCACTTTGGAAAGTCCCGAGGGTGACCGCTTAATAGAGGTACCAGTGTATTTTCAAAAACATGATTTCCTTTCGCGTTAATTGCTTTGTTAATATGTTTAGAATAATCTAGGCCAAACCCTATTGTTACCATGCTGTTACAACACCGATCAGTAGGAATAAACTGTAGAATCTAAAAATATTATTAATGTTGAGAATAGGCATGTAATTTCTGAAACCACACGAAAGAACAGGAAAAGTATATGACGTCAAAATTGTTTACGCACATTTACGCAAATATCACGAAAAGGAACTTCTAGCACACGATGTGCTAGATAATCGTGAACGGGAACAAAGTCTAACTTTGTCTTGTTTTGTAGTACCGTTGTGTTGTTTAAATTGTTTATATTTTTTGTAATTTGTGACGTCAAAATTGTTTAACTTAACCCATATTTGAGAAAAC